>VZUI01046874.1:0-22513 GCA_013401135.1 Cettia cetti
CCCAGAGAAAGCTGTGATCCAGTGGGAGACCTGAATGGAGACAGAGGCCCCTGCTGCCAGGGACAGAGAAAGAGGGCTCTTGCTTGCAGAGCAGCCTATCCTTGGAGGACTGCATCCTATGGAGAAGTGACCCACACCACAGTAGTTTTGGGAAGACTGTTTGCCTGTGGGAGAGATTCATGGCATCACAGAGAAAAGATTCTTTCCCCTGAATGAACAAAAGAAGATCTTGAGTAATGAACTGACCAAAACCTCCATGGCCTGTCTCCCTGAGCTGTCAGTAGGAGGGAGGGAAGGGCTGGGGGGAAAGGGTGTTTTAAAGGCTTGTTTTACTTCTCATTGTCTTCTTCTGACTGTTAATAATAAATTTACTTTATACCTTTAAATTTGAGCCTGTTTTGCCCTTCTAGTGTTTTCTCCCAGTCCTCATTGTCAACTCTTGAACACTTCATTAATTTTTTCCCCTCTCCTCTGCCCAGCTGAGGGCAAGAGAGGGTAAGCAAACAGCTTTTGTGGGTGTTTGGGGTTTGGCCAGAGTCAAACCACAACAGAAAGCCTCACTATAGCATCTCTCGGGACTTCCAAAGTGCCTGTGCAAGCTGAGCACCCAGTTCCCTCTGAAATCCAAGGCAATTATGTGCTGAGATCCCACAATTCTGCTGACCACCTCTACATTACCTCTGAAACACAAACCCACATCCTCAAACACCTAAAGCTATGCCTGTATAGGGCCAGAGACAAGCAGCAACAGAAGCTGGGGAATCAGCTCTGAAAGCTCTGAAAGTAGAACAGTCCAGCTCAGCATAGGCTCTGTGGATCATGAATGGAAGACAGGAGGGACAAGTCTCTGCCTCAAGCCACGGTGCCAAATAAAGTCAGCTGGATCACCTCAGCAAATCCTATACCGGGGCTCTGCCCACTATTGAAATGACTGGAAAAACAGGGGCCTCAGTCCAACTCCAAGGACAACCCTCTTCTTTGGTATGTCACACAGCTCCTTTTTGAGATGGATGTGACACATCCACGTCTCCAGGTTCACAAGCAACGTGACAGGCTCCCCGTTCAAAGCCAAGATGGAGTTGCATCAGATATGACTCTGACTCGGTTTTCAAAAAGGCCTAATTCTGCTCTCATTTGAACTTTTCACCAATGCAAATGAATTAACTCCAGCTATATGCTAATACCACTAAGAATACAATTCAGAAATCACAGAAGGCTATTTTCAGGATTTTCTTTTATTTCATGAAAGACCCTTAACTCTCCTAGTCTTTCAAAGTAAGCCAAAACATTCAGATGTTGCTAATACAAACTGCGTCATACAAGACACAGACATAAAGAGTAAAACAAGTGCTATAATTTAACATTCAGGCAGTCATTGCACAGCCCCTATGTATTGTTGCAAATGAACAAAAGTTTAGAATTGACTACTCTTTCCAGAGAAGTAAAGGACAGCCCTGCACCTCCCCCTCCTCCTCACCCCCCCACCCAAGGCTTTCTGTCTTGTTTTTGTTTTTTAAATTGCATAAACCAGCCTCATGCTTTGTGCAATTACAACAAGAATGTATAAATGGAGCTGCTTGGCCTAGGGAATTTCTTCTAACATAAAGAAGTGCAGAACACTGATACTTGCTTGTTTGTTTGCTTTCAATGCTACTGATGACTTCCCCTCACAAATCCTCTCTCTCTTTTGCCCAATTACTCGTTGACAGAGTAGCCCAGCTCCCCTCTGAGCTCCACTTCAGCACTTTCAGGCCTGAGCTGACCACAGTAACACATGCACAAGTGTCTCATTCTGCAAAGTCTGTGACCCTTCCCCATCAGTCAAGGCTGCTCCTGCCAAGCTGAGCACTTTGCAGGCCTGCCCTTCTAGCTCAGATTTTACAGTCAACCAAAACATTCCCTTCATTTCATAAAGGATTCCAGAAAGATGGAAGTTCAAATCTCTGAGGAAAGAAGGCAATTGACCCTCCCAGTGGACAGAAAGCAGGTTAGCAGACTTGGCTCCCTGGTGGCAGTGCCTGAGCATGTACAAGGGAGGGAACTCCCGTCCCTTTGTGTGACATTTGCCCCACCAGGAGTGCCCAAGCTACCCAGAACACAGCCCTCCCCATGCACACTGAGGGCATTTAGGAACGTGCAGGAGCAATGTACACACTCCACAGGGGAGTCTGAAAGGATTTGTACAGGTTGTCTGAGGAGAAGGAGAGGGGATGCTGCCAACCAGCACATACAAAATTCTCCTTGAAACCCAAGATCTGTGGGGACAGATGCTTCTAGTACTCTGGGCACAGGTGGTGGCAAAAAGCACAAGAGCCACTCTTCTACTGTGACAATATTCTGCAGGCACTGTGTTTTTCCTCTCCTTGCACTGGGAGTGAGAGCAGTCCATATTGCTCACTGTTCTCCAGGATTTACATGCCAGAAAATTACATGCCCTCTCTTTTTCTCTCCCTCCCTCACATTTACACACACAGAGCAGCCATCCCCTCCTCCTTTCCATTTATCCTGGATGCCTGCAGGAAGCTGGGGAGCACATCTGCACTGCAAGCCACACCTGCTCGTCACACCAGGCTCTGCTCCGACTCACAGCAAAGGAAGGTTCAGTTCAAGGGGTGGGAGGTGAAGAGATGAAAAATATCTGGCAAAGTAATGGGATTAACATCAGCAGTACTGTGTAAATCATCCTCTTGCAGGTGTCTTTTTCTACTCACACCAGCTAAAAGCAATAAACCAAAGCATAAACAAGACATCTCCCCCAGCACGAGTTACATTAAAGTAATGCAATTCCCAAGGCAGCCCCAGCATCAGTCTGTTCCTGTCCTAATGCAGAGTTGCAAAATTCTACTCATCCACTCAAGGCAAGTCATCTTTTGATGGACAAGTGAAATAAATAGATTTTTTTGTTATGTGTCCCACTAAAAGGCTGACAAATAAATCTTCCTGCAGTCATCTTCCATAGTAGTTTTGCTGCTCAGTGTCAGGAATATTTAACTGGTATTTAAGTGCATTTGTTTGTGTTCATATAGAATTGCCTTTTTGCACACCGATGAAAGTCCAGGTTTTTGCCTCAGCCATACTTCATCTACTGATGTTTCCTATTTGGGAAGAGCAAGATTATTCCAAAGGCATGTAATGGGACAGTATCAGTCAAACCACCAACATTTCTTAGCACACCTTGAATTCATCTGCTCTTCTGCTAGAAATTTAAAAAAAAGGAAACCCCTATCAAAGAAAAACAAGTGGCTGTGGTCTCACTTCTCTATCTCCACTGTGCAGTTGGAACTCACAGAGATCAGCGTACAACACTGTTCACAAGAAACTTTGAAAGGCGAGCCCACAATTTACATAAATGAATTTGTTGTTTTCAGCAAAATATGTCCTAATGACTGAAATTCTTTCTTGGTCATGCTGTAGAACAAAAATATTTCTGAAAGGTTCTTCAGCTTTCTGTTCCTTCCTATTTATAGACAGATAAAACTCTCTCAGAGCTGAAGCACAGTAAATTACTGCTTCTGATACTGTGACTTTCCTCCGCTCCCAGTTCTGCACATTAATATCAGCTGTAACCCAGGTGTAATCAGATTCCAAAGGCCTGCATCCTTTTAGAACCTGAAATGCAGGGTTTTTTCACTTAAAAATAAAAATCCATCTATTCAATTTAAGGATTCTTTAGTCCTGTCATCCAAGTACATATTTTGCTACCTCAACAGAATCAGTCCAAATAAAAATCTGCTTCAGTGGTCAACTACCTCCAAAGACTTTTTTTTTTTTTTTTTTTTCAATCTGGCTGCTTCAGAGAATAAAGAGCATAAAGAGGATTTAAGCACAAAACAAGCATAGTGGCAAGGAAAAGAAAACACATACAGCAAAGATACTGCCTAAACACAGCATGGAATAGATTCCCTCTAACCAGATCTCTGCACTCACACAAAGGCATCTGCCAGCAGAGCTAGAGCAGGCACCAGCCAAGGGCTATTTTAAAAGTGCAGCTCATGGAGCATTTCCTCAAACCAAGCTGAAAACCATGGAAAAGGACTCTGGCTGGCATGTCTACAAGTATACTCTGGCTCTAGCAGCAGGGCCCAGTGTGACATCCCCGCCTGAAGTGACGTGCCAGCAGGAATGTGGCCTGCGTCATTCCATGGCCACCCTTTCAGCTGGACACAACCCTCCCGGTGTCCCTGCTGGGTGCCCTGCTGCCACCTTCCACTTCAGTGCTGCCTGGCCACCAGGAAGCCACTCCACACCCTGGCTTTATCCTTTATCCTCAGCCAGTTCCCCTGGCGAGCCTGCACGGCCAAATTTAACCTGCTTTCGCTGCATGCTTGGGAAAGGAGAAATTAAAAAAAAAAAAAAAGACAAGATTGTGCTGCCTCCATTTCGAGAGCATAGTATCAGACACTGAACTTCAGAAAAAACTCCCTTGAGACTGTTCAGACTAGGGAAAACATGCTATTTCCAGTGAACTGCCTTAATTCGATTGATTATCCCACTTTACTGCCAATATAGAAGCATTTAGCCCCTCTCACACAATACTAGCAGGCCAAGAAATCCTTACAGACTGAAACACCATTGCAAACATGGCTTTACTAGTCTGGCTTTAAAAGAGTCCAAGATAAAAGAAGCTCTATTTTGTTACTAGACTTGAGCTGAGAGTTATTTGTAGGGACATGTACTGTCTTTAACGACACCATTTATTTCTCATTTACATGTATCGTATACACATTCAGCCTCTTACATGGGTGCAAAGATACAAATTTCAGCTCAAAATTTTCACTTCAGGTGTGTGAAAAGCATGTAAAAAATGCCCTTCTCTTTCTTGTTCCACTGACTCTTGGTTTAAAAGAAGGTGGTGACTGCAAGGATTCATTAATTATATTAATTTGAGTTACATGCCAAGATGCTCTGTGCAAAACTCTGCATTGCTTTAATTCCCTATAGTTTTAAGTGTAACTGCTTTAGACAAAGTCAATCAATATCTTTTCTGCCTGTATTAAGATGTTTTGTTCTTGGAAGACTCCTGGTTTATATCACAGACTCATGGCTGAGAGTGAGCCTGATGGGGCTAAAACCACTAATGACTTAATTTTTTGGATGTTCTTAGTCCCTAAATTGCAAGGCAATTTTCACACAAATACTTTAAATTGAAAGAGCGTGGGTTTAGATTAGAAGTTAGGAAGAAATCCTTTGCTGTGAAGGTGGTGAGAGGCATTAGAAGAGTTTGCCCAGAGAAGTTGTGGATGCCCCATCCCTGGAAGTGTTCAAGGTCAGGTTAGATGGGGCTTTCAAGCAAGCTGGTCTAGTGGGAATGTTCCTGCCTGTGACAGGAGTGTTGGAAAAAGATGGCCTTTAAGGTCCCTGCTAATCCAAACCATTCTATGATTCCATGAATGACAGGGCCCTGAGACTTCACCCCTGCCAGTACCAGCTGCCTGCCCTGGCAGAGGAAGAAGCTGGCTGAGCAGAGAAATGACTAATGACCTGCATCTCCATCTCTCCTCCCTTTCCCTCCTGCATTCAGTGTCATGCTGCCCGCACTGCTCCCTTTCAGGCAACGTTCACACATTCAAACCGCTGCAAGAAATGAAAACCTGTGCTTTTATAAAGGTGCTTCCTGCATGAGTTCACTCTGTCCCTCACACCTCTGTTCTTGTGGAGATCACAGCTGCAATATAAAAGATATGATTTTTAACTTTTCAGCAGGATTATTCTGCCAGGGCTGGCCACAAATAAATTCAAGGAGGGGTTGAAAGAATGGAGAAAAGCCTGCAGCAGAAGCAAAAACCCCAAAAAGACTGCTCCTTCTTTCCCTCATTCTCAACATATACATTCCTGTCTCTACAGTTCCTAGGACATGATCTTCATGTTTCAGTAATGAAGATCATACACTGTCAGGGACTGAAATGGTTCATGCCTTAAACATTATTATGAACGAGTTTTGCCCATTATAGCAAAAACTGTATAAAGAAGCTACAACCACAGAAGCCCCCCTCTCCTTGAAGATTCCTGACTGGAACTTTGCACTGTGAGTTAAGCCACCTAGATAAGATAAAGGTGACACTATTGTTCAATCATCTCAGGTCTAGGGAGAAACAAACAAGGCTGAGGGAAAGGAATGCACCCAAAAGAGAGCCAAACACAGCAGAGAATTGTCCCTGGCTGGGTTTGGGGTGGAGGAGATGACAGAGGCCAGGTTTACACAGATCCTCCCCCTTTCAACCAAGGGTGGGGAAGGGAGGATTCGGGCAAAACCTCTGGTCAGAGGCAGTGAACACCCATCCTCTCTTACACAAAGCAGCCCAGCTGTGAAACCCCACAGGCCACATCCACAGGACATTCCCCTGAGGGCAGCTGAGGAGGTGCCATTGTCCATCAGAGAGCCCCAAGGCGCTCCCCAGGCTCACTGCTGAGGCCTTGCAGCAGAGCCCTGCTCGTGATGCAAAGGGCTGACACGGATCCAGAGCCTGCTGCAAGGACTCTGTCAAACTGCCCCCAGCCCAAGGGAGGGACCTGGGCATTCCCACTTGGCCTGAGTGTTCTATGCTTCTTGGGAGACCCTTACACCAAGAAGACCAGCTGGAGAGGGTCATTGGCATGGCAGTGAGATCCATGGAGGGATGATATTTTCTTCAATCTGTCTCTGTCACTCTCTTTCTGTTCCCCCACCTCTTTCCTCTTCTCTTCTCTTCTCTTCTCTTCTCTTCTCTTCTCTTCTCTTCTCTTCTCTCTCATATTTACTATTAGATAAAACCCATACTATTGACTTTGGCACATGGCCTTGTTTGCACCTTAATGCAGGCATAGGCATTTATAGCAACTTTAAAAACCAGACTGTAACACGTACGTATTCATAGCAAGCACTGCCCAGGAACTGACATGGACTTAAATGATGTACATCCACAAAAGCCTTGTGAACAATGACAACTTTTTTCTCATTAAAAGCTTCAGCCAGTGAGGAGCCCAGTGATGCTGCTGCTGCAAACCCTAAAGCTGAGGCTATGGAAGAGTCAGGAACATGCAGTCCCACCCAAAGGAAGCTATACTGCAACTGGCACCAATGCCAACCAATGGGTTGATGCTAAGGGCTCTGAACCCTAGTGGAGTGTAATAATGCAGAAGATTGACAGAAATGTGAAAAAGTTACCCAGAAGTCTCATGAGACTGATACAATTTTCATCAGTTCCCTGAACCCTCCTGCAGGAGTCAGTTGCCACATCAGGTCATCAACACTGGGCAAAACCAGAGATGTTGAAGTGGCTGCTGTCATCCAAAAGAGCTGTAACTATTAAATTCAGGGAACCATAAAAAGCTATGGGAAACTCTTCATGACTTTAGAATATTCTGCATCTCTGTTATATATTGCCTGATGATAAATGTATACTTGTGCATGTGAAACACTTAAGAGACAGAAAGTTGCTTAGAGTTCTTTGATCAGCAAAGGGCTCAGCTTCCTGCAGGTAACAGAATTATTCAATAAAATGCTCCTGCCACAGCTGCCAAGTTTCTGCTACCTCCTGCTTGCTACTACAGGTGAGCCTGTCCTGTGGCTCCAGCCGTGGCTCTGAGGGCCTGTAATTTCAAAGTTATAATGATTTGGAGGGAAGGGGGTCATATTTTCTATTCCAAGGAGGTTCCTGCCTTCCCTGGCAGACACCTGCCTCTCAAACTGAGACAAGCATAAACACCCATGCAGCCATGTATCAACACACTAGGCCTGTTTCTCAGGTTCCCTGGCTCTCTCCACTTGTCCCATGCCAGCAGTAACGTTCATGGAGCTGCACTATGGACTGCACCAGAGTGCTCCCCGATTTGAACTCACTGTCCCCCAAAACAGGAAAGTTTTAGCTGAACTGCTCCTGAGTCAGATCTGGTGAATGATAAACACTGGGAACAGAAAGTGAAGGGCAGGAGACGCATAGAAGTGCCTGTGTCACTCCCCCAAAGCCTCACGCTGGAGAAGCAACTGGAATAACCTTGACCTTAGCACACTTTCTGCCCCAGTACTTGAAGCATTAAACTCAACCAATTTCTACCATTAGCTTTATTTAGAAACCTCACTGCTCACAGCCAAGAGAATAACCTCATCCTCATGGTCACACTGAGTTGGGTTCTACAGTATCATTTGAAGATAAATGATACAAACCAGCAGCTCAGCTCTGTGTCAAATGACAAAACTAAGTTCCTGAAATTGTATTTGGTCACTGTTCTTTGGTTTTTTTCTTAAGGGCAGCAGGCATCTGCAGAGCCTCCCTGAGTGCACTGAACTGTGTACAAGTGCCTCACCAGCCAAGGACAGTTTATTCTCTTGCCCTCCTTCCACAAGCAGTCTCACTGCTGTAAGTGGAATTATTTGTTTGACTGCAGAGAATGCTCTTTGACAACAAATGTGTCTTTCAGTGTCAAAAAATGCCCAACTAAAATGTACGACCTGAAGAGCTGGTAGGAAATTCTCTCCTTACAAGGATGTGGTGCACTGCAGAATCAGGGAGATTTGACATGAAGATGTCTGCCTATGATTTGAAAGGCATTTTCCAATATTAACACTATACCAATTCCTGCATGGATCAGGATCGTTCCTGACTAAAGTTCCAGTTCAGGAGCCTCTGATATATTTCAAGCTCCTTCTTATTCAGGACAGCAAATCCACTACATGGTTAAACAAACACACGCACAGAGGCAGAGGACTGACCAGATTATAGCAAGAGACTTACTACATCCTCTCATCTTTAAAAAATGACCTTGATCAAGGTCAAAAGTCTTGGAAACACGGAGAAAAACACACTGTCAATGCCCCTGTGATGCCAGTTTTGTGAATAAAGGACTCCAGTGTTCAGTGCTGTCATTTCTGTAGCAGTTATGAATGCAGAAAAACTCAACTTATAAATAAAAAGCCCAAAGATGCCATAAGAATGCTCAAGTCTCTAAACAGTTCAAACAATTAAATACTGCCCTAACTTTAAAGGCTGTAATTGACTACTGTTTATTTAAAATTTATCTTTAAACTCTGCTTTAAAAAAGTGGCTTTTCCTGTGAAAAATCAAGAATTCCATCCAAACCAAACACAAGTTAAGAGACCTTGCTGTCTTCCACTGTAGTGCATTAGCAGAGATCCAGGTTGGCTTCCTCCCCCTTTTCTGCTCATTACCATCAGTTTTGAGAACTGATTAGCTGTGGTTGTTATTCATTAGTCACATCTCCAAAATCTGAATTATAAACATCCCTGTGAGGTCTTATCCTAATCAACCTATTTTGAGTCTTGCAATTAATACTAACACCAGAAAAATAATTGAACAGTGTACATTTAAAGACACCCCCCCCCCCTTCCCACAAAAATCCAGGCTTAGATATGCATGAAAAGGAAGACTTAAAATAAGACCTACAAATTGCCATTGCTGCTGTAAATCCTTCTTCCATGTTCACTGCAGCCAGTTCAGCTGGTTAATACAGGTGACATAATGGGTACACAGTAAATACCAGGCAGCCATCAGTGATTTTGCTGATGGGGTCAGAGGCTACACAGCTGATAGATCTCAGGAGGACAAGAACATGCAGGCATGACAGATTAAGTGACTGCCATTGGCTGTGTGCTTGCTCTGAACACTCAGCTATGGATGATAATCAATTACTTGGGGCTGCTAATGATACTGATCAAATGCACTTAGCACTCAGCAGCTTGAGGGCTACCACCCTGACACCACAGGCTACCCACAGACAAGAGGGGAGAGGAGGCTGGTATCAGAAAACTCCTCAGTCAACAAGCAAACCAGCTTGTTCCTTCTTTGCCACCCTGCTTAAAATGATAAAATAAATATTTTTTTAGGAGTAAGCATGCTCTTTCCCATAGAACAATACAACTTGGAAATGTTATGGCCATCTGTAGGGCCAGCAGTTCACGTGGAGGGATCCCACACTGCTTCAAGAATGATATGTCACAGGAAACTAAGTGTATTGCCACTGTACAGATTGGCTTCCAGAGGTCTGTGTAGCAGGTCACTGGCCTCCTGACATTATTTCCCAGGCTTGGCCTATGATCCAAGGTGATTTGGCCTCCTCCTCATCAGCAGCAGCACAAGGTATTGATCTCTTCCTAACTTTTACAGCTAGGGAAAGTAAAAATTTTGCCACTTGTTTCAGAGAGTAAGATTGGGCCAAACATTTCTTAGTTTGTCTCAGGCATTCTAAACCACAACTCCCCCTTTTAAGGATTAGGACAAGGGTGAAGGTTTGGGGTTTGCATTTTGATTTCTAAATAACTAAGACCTTGTTCTGCTGCTTTAACTGTGGAGGTTATTCATTTCCTAATTGCACAGACATATAATGCCATGTTAGGAATAACTAAAATTATACCCTTAATTTTAGGGGACTATACCCTCTCTTTAAGGGGCTAACCCAAAAGTAATGCTCTGACAGAGGACATCAGTTCTCTAATTGGCAATAAAAGCAGTAAGTTAGACCAGACCTCATGTCCTGGATGGTCCTTTGCTCTCAGAAATGAAATTCTGGGCATTTGAAACCAATTTGTCCTCCCTTGGGAATCAGCCTTCCTTCTGTTGTAGGGCAGAGAGTCCCACAGCAACAGTGACTGACCGTATGGATCTGTTAGCAAGATGGAACGTACTCAAAAATGTCTTCACAAGTACAGTGTATTTAATCACCACAAGAAAAATAGATTTTGAAGAAATTACCAAACAGAACAGAATCTGTAGCAGCTAGTTCTGCAGGTAACTGTGTATTTCCTAGCAACCCTTTCCCTGAATGCAGAAAATTAACTGCAGAAAATGTCTTACTTTTCAAATAATAATAAACCAGCAAATGAATATAGTGCAGATCTGTACCACAGAGCTGTTTTTGCCAACCAGGTGCCAAGATTCCTCCTCATCTATTCTGAGGCCACCTCATCAGTGAGCAGCAGCCTGGGACATAAGGCAGTGTATTCCATACCTGCTTGAACAGCAGGGGGAAGGTTCAACAGGCAGAATGCAGGAGCTATTGGGATTTTTAGCTCAAATTTGCTCATTGTGCATAGAATGAAAAGAAGAATCCTCACCACAATGCACAGTGAGGATTCATTAAACTCTTAAGAAAGAAGCTTGTACTAAGAGCCCTGCTTAGGTAGTAATTATTCATTACAAAAAGCAAAGTATGCCAGCAATGATGGTTAATCCCTTCTTTCCCTCCCTTCTTCCTGCAGAAAGTGGCACAGGAATCCTTCACAACTGCCAGTTTTAAAAGGTCAGTTCTAGGGCTCAAGATACCCCAGAAGGGGTATCCTTCTTCCAGAAGGAAAAAAGCTTCTCCTATCTCCAAACGTTCCAGCCTTCCAGTAAGAGCTGCCTGAGGCCAACAAGTTCAAGACATAAAGCCAGGCTGCTGGGGAAAATCAAACTTGGTCTGCACAAAATGACCTCGTGCAGCAGCAGGTTCAGCACAGGGTACCTACAACTCAAACAGTCACATCCCTCCCTCCCCACTACTGCCTACAATAATGACAGCAAACTGGGGCTTGCCTCAGAAATTGTAGGCAGAAAGGGAGGTTTTCTTGCTGCCCTCAAGGAATGGGAAGGTGTAGTCAGTCACTTAGTGGTAGATAGAAGGGCAAGACATTAATTTCAACACAGGAAATTGCAATTACATACCAGCAAAAAGGTTTCCAGTGTGAGTGGAGCCAAACACTGGTGCAGGCTCCCCAGAGAAACTGCAGAGTCTTCCTCCTTGGGGAGATTCAAACCCCAACTGAATACAACCCCCAACAACCTGAAACAGCTGTCACAGCTTAAAACAGTAGCTGGGTTGGATGACCTTCAAGAGCTGCAACTACTTGATCCTTATTCCACAATACAAGTTTTAAGGGAAGGACCTACATAGCTCTGGGGATTTCTTCTCGCTTTTTTAGCCCTAGAATACAGCAGGGTAGCACAGCACTGGAAGGTGAGAACAGAGAAACAAGCACTCTCACTGCTTCAATTAATTATTTCAGTTGTGAATAATGAAGGCACAAGGGTATTTTTTTCTCTGCTATATCTGGGCTGCACAGGTGTGGATACCTGCAGTTGTTGCAGTGGATCCTGATATGTGGTTAGGGCTTACAGGCACTCCCTATACAAGTGTGAGCTTGTTGCCAGCTTGAAGGATGTTAGTCAGGTGCCTTTTACTAACACAGAATGCACTCACTCCAACATATGCTGTCACACACATTCAAGGAAAACAAAAAACCAAAAAACAAACCACACCAAATAAACAACAACTCTGTGCTCAATTAAAGTGTATTAAAAGGCAAAAATCAGGGAAACAGATTCTGTCCCTGTGAGAAGACATTAAACCAATGAGGAATGATTTCCCAGTGAGCCTGTTGGCCACAAAATTCTGAGAACACACCAGAGAGGCAGTTACTTTAATGCAACTTGCTAATGCCATGCATTAAATGATTCTTGTTCTTACTGCCTGCTCCATCTCAGGGCTCCTTTGAGCCAATTACTAGTAACCTGCTATTGCATTACATTAAACAATTCACCTCTCAAAAAAAATGTAACAAATGAATCCTTTCCTGTAACATTCAGTCTACTCATTCTCCTCGCTACTCCAGATACCCAGCTAATATACAACATGAGAAACATCAGCATTTTCTCCACAGTATTAGGTATATAGTATAGAGATGCATATGTTCAGGGCCTGGTATGCCACAAATATTATCTTTGATAAATTGGTATTTTGAGCAAACATTTCTGAAATAATTCTCATCATTTTAAGTCCTCCAGAATAGTCAGTTCACCAGGTCATTGCAATTCTCTCTTCCCTCATTCATCTGGGTGCTCAAATGCAGCTCTCAAAAAACATGCCTCTCTTATCTTTCCCTGCAACTAGAAAACTAGTTTTGCATATTGAATCATTATTTGTTTCCATGGATGTCTCTGGGTTTCTCTGACAGCTTTATCTTACTGATGAGGATAAATGTTTTCCCAAAAGCTACTGCCAGACTGCCCTCACTCCCAGACATCACAGAATGCAGTTGGTAGAATCTGTCAAATATAACTCACATGGTCTGAGGGATGTGAAAATCACAATTGATAGTTTTGAAAACACAGTTGATACACAGCAGCTTTGCGTAGGTCCACCAGCACACAATCCCTTCCTGCCTTTTTCTTTCTCCTGGTCGCCATGGGAATTATTAATTTGAAAAACAAATTAGAAAGTAGCAGCGATATGACTTCAATATTTCTGAAAATGAGATTGCTTTTCCTCTTCACATTCTGCCAGTACTCATGTCTAGAAACTTCTTGAAGCATAAAGGAAGCAAACTAAAGGAAGTTAATTATTTAAAGTTTAACGGGAATCTTGTAATGGTTTGGAGCTTCTGTAGAGAGTGCTCATGCTGGCATCAAAATCTGACTCTGGAATGTTCATCACCAGCCACCAAACCCTGTGTGTAGGCTCGTGCACACACATGCAGAGCAGCATAGCTAAGCCTTGCTACCACACTTTGTCTTCATGAGTGAGCTCAAGTGTCTGAGGCACTTGAAAATTACCCAGGGTACCCTTTCTAGCAAAGATAAATGCAATGCTGATATCAAACCTGCACTGTTGTGAACTGCACACTAACTGAAAGCAGTACATTAAGCTTGTGTGTGCTCATAAGACGCTGCCTAAATAACTCTTTTTAAAAAGAATTAGGCAAAATGATTCAAAATGCCTTCTCTTACGCTTGTACAAGCAGAAGTGTTGGTGTGCACACTTGTGAGTTGGTGCTTGCAGTGTGCCTGCAGTTTTGGCATTACTGGGTGGCACTTTTGAACTGAAGATGAAAGCTTCCTCCATTTGAAATGTATAGCCTTTGCTGAGGTTCATCTCAAATGAAGCATCACGTCACTCGCAGTGATGTACACCCAGCCAGAATACATAGCCTCTCATTCCCAACAAACAAACTCCAAACCAATCAAAACTAGAAACTGAGAAGCTGTTTCTATTCTTGCATCATCAGGAGTGCTTTTTGAAGCATGTTTTAGACCAAGCCAGCACTCCTGAAACACAAAGGACTTGCTCAGGCTGGTCTATAGCTGCTCCGAGACTCAGGAGCCCCACAGCAGCTATGGCACGCTCTGGGCTATTCCTGTGCTTCATGGATCTTTGCAAGGTGGTCAAAACTGTGAGTTCATCCAACATCATCTGCATGTGTCACTTTCCAGAGGGAACCAGCCAGGATTCAAGCCACTTCTAGGCTCAGTTCCTCTGAAGTGTTGCCCAAAACACAGGTCTGACTGGGTGCTTCATCCACCTCACTGCAGTCAGTGCAGCTAAGAGACAGCAGGGCACACATACAGCCTGTCTGCATTTCCCAAAGGATCTGTCAGTGAGAGATACTAAGCTGTCCCTGCAAACAAGCAATTACTGATACCTCAAGACCTTTGTCTGCAGAAGGTTACTTGGCATGGCATTAACTTGAGAGGCATTTTTCAATAGGCTGGTTTGAGATGCAGCCAGATCTTTAGAAGGTCCTGTAATTTCAATAATGAAATTAAAACCAGAATTTAGCACTTGTGGGATGGAAGGAAAAGAAACACGGGGCTAAGTAATGCCTGCTCACTTTTTTTCTTTATGACATCTCTCAATCAGCTAAATAAAAATCACACAGTTCTTCATGATCAAGAATGCAAAGCACAAACCCAGCTTCTTGATAAAGCAGCAAGCATAAAACTGGAAGTCTTAAAGGGATATATATGTCTAAATAAAAAATATTACTTGTTCTAGAAAAATTACCTGAGTGGACTGATTTCATGCACAATTCTAGTATTTGCCATGCTTAGTGGATTGAGACTGGTGTATTTAAACCAGCCAGAATCCACAGAAGTATTTTTAACAAGAATACTAAAAATTAAAAAGCTATTTAAATATTATACAGAACATTTTGGTTTCAGACAGGACTAGGATTCTTTTAAGAGATCTGGCAATATATACTGGTTAGAATCTCATTTCTACCAAAAAGAAAAAAGAGAAAGAGGGAAGAAGGTCCTTCTTGCCTTACATGATTCAGAAAAACCTTCCCTTGAATCACATATAAATTCAGTGGAGGCCAAATCTTAAGGTCAGCTTTTCATGCACGGGGTTTATATGGAGGGCAAATTCTATGTATGCCAAAGGCCTGAGAAACCAAGACTCATAGGAAATCAGAACACATCTGGTCCCAACTCAGCTTTGCCATCAACCATAATTCAAATGTCAGTGTAAAGAGTCAAAGTTCTTCATTAAGAAGTCAAACTTCTTAATTTCTAAATTCCAACTTACACGAATTTTAACTACTGATTTATAATCCCATGTGTCCCTTCAATGAACAGGAGTGAGGAATGAAAGCCAAATCTGCAGCAAAGCCTTGTACAGAAAAAAAAGCTGGAAGTGGCTGCTGTACAGTCACAAATTACATTACTAATGTGGTCTGCCAGTTTTACTTGAGTGCCATAGCTGATGCTTAATCACATCTTTGACACAGCTAAATTGCTAGGATACAATGGGACCTGTAGCTAATAGCATTGCTCCAAAAATAAACAAACTCCTGTATTCCTAAAGTGATTAAAAGGAACTCCTTTATATTTCACATGACCTGCATCTGCTTAACCATCCTGTTCTGAGGCAACATCCCAAGTGACCAGCCTGTTTTGTGTCTTTGTGGTGGGAAGGGACCAGACACTGCTTTTGCTGCTCTCAAATGCTCTCTTGGTTTACACTGATATTTAACAAAGCAGCAGCAGAGAGCAGGAAGATTTTGTTCTTATTTTTAACAAGAGAAAACAAAATAGTCCAGATAGCACAATCACAGCTGATTTTTAACTGAAGTGAGGGTTCCTGAGCTCAGGGACACACACAGTTCCATCAGGACTGGGCAGCCCTTGGGAGCCAACCAGGGGAAGGGGCATTGCCAGGAGCATCCAAAGGTGATATAAGTGTCTCCAGGGAGCGTGGCAAACAGGAACAGGCAAACAAGGCATGACAGGTCAGAGAGGCAGGGCTCAGAATTGAGAGTCAGTCATCACCTAGCAGTCTGGAAGAGGACCAACCATGGTTTCAATATGGCCAAAAGCTACTGTCAGAAAGCAATACAGACACTTCACACATCGACATGCAGCTGTCCAGGTCTCTGGCTGCAGTGAATGTCTGAGCTTGTCACCAATGCCAGAGGGCAGTGGAGAACAACATCTGTTCAAGATGTGAACGGGAATGATCTGCTCAGCCTGGTGGCACAGCTGAAGGAATTAGTGGAGAGAACAAGGAGTATCAGGGAGTACAAGAGAGGTAGCTCACTCAACTGTAGCTGGTGTGCCCTGGTGAGAGACCTCCAGAAAGAGGGTGTCAAGGTGCAGGAGACAGTCAAAAGACAGAAATATGACAGAGGCTGAGAGGGACTTGGACTGCACAGCTGGTTCCAAGCCCCTCTGGTGGGGGAACCACGGCCAAAAATTCACATCCTGGCACACATAGAGGGGAGGGAGGGCATTAACACCAGAGCTTGGTGGGGAACAAAAAGCCTACAACAACAAAAGGAAGAGGGAAGGAACTAACAAAAGGAAGGTCCTTCCTCCACAGCCATTCTGGCCCAGCTGGACCTGCCCACTCAGTACAACTTGGTAGCTCTGCAAGCTAATGAGGCAACACCCACACACTGCAAGAACAGCCAGAGCTACGCAGAACAGCCCAACCTGCACAAATACAGGAACTGACAACTCGTTTAACCAAGAAAAGGCAGTGGGTGATAGTAGCGATGATTAAGAGGTCCAGAGGCTCTCGTCTGTCAGCCTGAGCTGTGCTAAACAGAAGTGTGCTGCCTTCCAGAGCCTGGATCAGGGATGTTACTGGTGCATCTGACAAAGAAGGAAAAATCCATCTTGAGTCAGGAACTTGCTGTTCTGGTGAAGGGGCTTTAAACTAGATTTGTCAGGGCATCTATCCGTCCCAGTCTTGCCAATCAGGTGCCAAAACCTGTGATGGATGCCTGGAACAGCGCAAAGGGATTCCAGAAGCTCCAGTGTCCTGGGTTACAGGAGAGTGTTAATGTGGGGTGTAACCAAACTGTGTATTCCACTCCCCTCTACTGCCTTCTGACACACTGCTAATGATGGGTCATACCCAGTAGCTGCCAGTGCACACCTCAGACCACAAACTGGGTGTTGAAGGAAATAAAGAAGAGTCAAGCCCTGTGAGGTGGGGTGGTGTTCCTTCATTTTGTGTTTACAAATGACTCAACCTTGATAACACCCTCCAGGGAAGCACCAGCACAGTTACACCCATCCTAAGGGTGTCATGCCTGCTAATGGGCCATAATGGTCACAGGGCTCCAGCATAAGGGCCAGCTGTAAGACTTAGACCATCAAGGACTCCCAGAAAGATCCTATGACTCACAGAATTAAATCACTCTGCTGTGAAACTCCCCACCCTAGGGAAGGTACTGAGCCTTATGGTCCCACATAAGGGACCACATGACCTTATATAATTGAGGACTTGGGACACCACCACCATCACCACTCAAGGGATCGAGAGGAGGACCAGAACTTCCACAGGACCACTGTTTTTGACAAGACTGCAACCATCACTTCAACAGGACTGCAACCACTGCTTAATTGGACTGTGACCAGCAGAGTGCCAGGCTGTACTCTGACTTTATAAATGCAATAATACACTTTCCTGTGTATTATTGCATTTATTGTAATCTTTATTTTTAATCTTTATTGTTAATCTTTTATTGTAATTTTTTTATTAAATTGTAAGTCTGACCTGAAATCTCTTGCAAGATAATTGTGTGGAGTTCATTTATCCCGCTGTTTTGCTTTCAAACCAGCACATCCAGCAATCAGAGTTGGCTTTGCCCAGGCCTTGGCTCAGATGCCTGTACACAAACCCATGTGGTATGGGGAACAAACAAAAGGAACTAGAGATGTGCACACATCTGTGTGGCATCACAGAGACATGGTGGGATGGCTCCTACGACTGGAGCACTGGAACGGAAGGTTTTAGGTTTTCTAGGAAAGACAGGCTAGGGAGATGAGGAGAGAATGTAACCCCTATGTCAAGAATCAGCTGGAAAGTATGGAACTCTGCATGTGGAAGGATGAGGAGCCAGCCAAGTGCTTGTGGGTCAAGATTCTCCAACTCTTATGACAAGCTTGCCTCCACCAGTAAGCCTGTGCAACGCACCTGAAGATGCAAGCACCTTGAATCGTTCTCTAGATGGGCACAGTGAAGTCTCACCTCACCTGATCCACTCCTGGCAGCACTCAGATCAGGGGGCACACACCCCTTTCACCACCCACCCTGCAGAATCATGCTGGACACTGAGGATAGCTCCTGGAACCAGGGACATCAAATGAACACCACAACTCACTTAGGTGGAACCAGGGTTTTCCCCCAGGTTGGATCAGTTTCTTATTTTCTTAAATTAAGGCTTGTACTAAAAGACCAATGTCAAACTAGTATTTTGGTTGTATCCATTAGAGTGACAGTTTGTAATTTCAGATGATACATCTTTTCTATTTCTGAATTTTTAATTAAAAATACTTTTTTTTTTTTTTTTTTTTTTTACTAAAGGGAGTCTGATGCAATCAATATCAGTGTAAGCCCAGAACCTTCTCCCCATTATTAATCAGAGAGACAGACTTCACATGTATGCCAAAAAGAGCTCATTTCAATGCCTTTCAGACAACACAGGTATTTCACAACGGGTTTATGGTTGTTCTCTTTTCTTTATTAACCATAGCACATAAAGTAAATGCACAAAGGCAGCTCTCAAAAAGAAAAATCACAGAATGCTTTTGGAGTAAAAAAATATCCAAACATCTGCTGTTCTCTAATGTGTTACTAAAGACACCATCATCCCTCATCCCTCCAGAAGTACCCTTAATTAAATAAGAATCTATTAAAAATACAGTGTCCTTCAGTGTAAACTCCCACCCACACCCTTCTCTTTCAATTTTAAAAGTGATCTATTTTGCCTTCTCCCTGCCTAGAAGCTCATTAGAAACAGCCCCTTCTGCACATATGCATCTCCTAACAGAGATTTGGAGCGAGACCGACAGAAGAAAGGGAGAGAAAGAAATTAGAAAGTGAATTAAAATAGTAAACCTGCAAGACAAGAAAGCCACTGCAGACAAAGAACACCTTGTACCCACAAGGGAACAGAGAAGACTGAGACATGAATGCTAGTACCATGGGATTGAAACAGGAGCTGTTGCTTAACTTTGCAACAGAGATGCAGTGCTGCTCTAACTAAATTCAATTATCAAAAATATCTAAGGCAAATCAGGCAGGTCTATCACTTCTCTTTCTCTGGGTGGCAGGAGGTCCCCATTAAACAAGCCTTAAACTTCAAATGGAGGCACCAAGTATGGGCAGTGCTGTCACACATACAGTCAGTGCCTGCTGAGTGCCAGGTAACACCCACAGGATCATTCCCTGCTGCTCTCCTTCCTCAGTCCCCACTTCCAAACATTACCCACCTCATCTGCTCTCTGAAAAGCCCAAGCTGGTCAGTCCAAAAAGAACAATAACCTGTTCCCTTCTCTGAGAGCTAAAGAGGTAACAAAATCAGCAACCCAATGGCAGCCAATTTTTCTGCCCATTTTCTATTACAAAGCTTTACACAAGGAATTAACTCCTAACAGTTCACCTCAAAAATTACTTTTTCATCTTGCAAGAATTTTTCCTGCCTTATGTCAGATACCCCAAGGAGCAACATGGCATTTGTTAATGGCAAGCCACTCCAACACTAAGTTCCCTTTGAGCTTTAGTCCATGGTGGCATAAATGATGAAGGCACTGGAAGAGGTTGCCCAGAGCAGCTGTGGATGCTCCCCATCCACCCCTGGAAGTGTTCAAATCCAGGCTGGATGGGGCTTTGAGCAACCTTTCTCTGCCTTAATGAGAGGAGGGGCTGAGAATGCACATCTAACCTTCACCCATTGCTTAAAGTATCTGCAAAGAAAATTTTGAATTTCAGGCTTAACCAGGACCTTTTAAACAACTCTCCAGATACACCTGCCTGAAAGGTGGCTTTACTCTCCAGATAGATTCCACTTGTCCTGCACTGATCTCTGAACAAAAACCTGCACCTCCTGTTACCTGAGCTGTAAAATTATACGAGCCATAGGCTTTTTTGCTTTTTCTTTTTATGAATATAGTTGTTTCTGCAATGGATTTTTAAGTAACTTCATACTGCTGCCCAGTCCAGCTGCCTGGCAGTCCCTTCAGGTGGGAACATCATTTTGTCTATCTCTTGGAAGGCTCTGCTAGAAGGGACTAAGAGAGGGGATCCAAAATGAAGCCCATACCTAAGAATGACTGAAGTGCCATTCATTTTGGAATGTTTTACTAGATTTGCTCCTTCAAGCATGAGGGACCTATCCTTCACCTAAATTAAGATGAAATTTGCTCCAACATGAATTTTCATTATCAGACATTCCTGTCCAAGACCAGTGCCTTCAAATGATGCAGTGTTTCATTCAGGGAGACTCCTAGGAATTTCTTTGCCTATGTATGTAGCAAAAAAGGGATGAAGCCTGACAAAATGTTTTATTGACTGAAAAAAAGAATATCCAGAAAAGATTTTTTCTTCTCCCCCCAAAATAAATAAGAATGGTTCACACTGTCCTGTTTTCTGCAGCTGCAGACTCACTTCCTTGCTGAATTTTCCCTTTCTTGTGGGAGTTTTGTTCTTTGTGATTGCAAAGCTCACACTTGTGAGAGAGGACAGGCAGCAAAGCTCAAAACCAGATGCAGGAGCCTAGAGTCACACCAAGGAGCAACCTTGTATGCCAACATATGAAGCAGAACTGTGACAAGAAGAACAGACTTGAAGCAGCTAAGGAGGTAGCTAGAGATTTAATAAATCCTTTGCCTATCTGGAAAGCAGGGAGTGTGAGAGACCGCTGGTTCCAGCATGTAAAACTGAGGCAGGAGCTTGGAAATCAGACGTGTTATGTTACTGGACTACTGCTGGGAAACCACATGGAAAGACTTAGCTTAGTATTTTAAAATTTAACTAGTCAGCTCTTGGATCCTAATGTCTTTTCCTGGAAAGTATATAAAAAAATGACAGTAAATAAAAAAATTACTACCTCAGGTAATTGTAGGAAGCAACCCCAAGCTCTGCATTTAGAGCTATGGCATCTAAGGCTACAGAATGCTTCATGTTTTGCCACACACAGTTGTTTCAAATTGGAGGTTATGCACCAGAAGCTCACTTTCAGCCTTTTAGCCTCAGACAGGCTGGGCTTAAACCACGGCACTGCTGGCAGTTTCTGTTCACAGAGCACCTTGGCAGGTTCTGTGCTGAGCGTCCGGCTCAGCTGGGCGCCTGAGGGAAGGGACTGCCCTGTTCCTGCTGCAGTAGCACTCCAGGTCCCCCCATCACCTGTCCCTGACCCCATCTCCTCCCCACGGGGACTCCCTGGCACTTGGCTGTACCATCAAATAATATCTCACCTTGGCCTCTGGCAATGCTTTCGTCTGGATCTGGGAAATGGCGCAATTTCTGATTTCTCCACTTCTTGATCCTGACCCACACTGACTGCTTTCTGTGCTGGGCTCAAATGGAACCATGGGAAGCAAATGTGTTTGTGACTGACTAATGCAGCCCTGTGCCCAACAGCTACAAAGCAAGTCTCCTTGCAAAAGAAATGCTGCAGGATCAGAAGCTCTGACAGTAAAGCAAAATATTTTGTTTAGTCCTTAGTAAATGAGGAAGAACAAAGAAAAGGAAAGAAGAAGAGCCAGAAAGTACAAAAGTTATTAAAAGCAATTAATATGTACAATTTTATCAATGCCCACAAGATAAATGCTATTTCATTTCACCAGCAGTTTAAAATAAAGGAGACGCTGTTTCCAATGAAGATTTTTACCCCTATCTTTGACAGGAAGGAAATAAAAAGAAAAGAAGAAAGGAAAACAAACAAAAAAAAGCCTTTAAAGACAAGTTTTGCCCTTTGACATGCAGACCTGTTACTGCATTGATGGAATTTCTATCACAGAATCATGGAATATGCTGAGTTGGAAGAAACCTATCAGGGTTATAGAGTGCAACTCCTGCCCCTGCACAGCAACACCCCAAGGATCCCACCCTGTGCCTGAGAGCGCTGTACAAACACTTCTTGAACTCTGTCAGCCTTGGTGCTGTGACACTTCCCAGGGGAGCCAGTTCAACCTGCTCAGCCACCTCTCTGGGTGAAGAACCTATTCCTGACATCCAACCTAAACCTCCCCTGACACAGCTTCAGGCTGTTTCCCGCAGTCCTGTCACTGCTCAGGAGAGTGAAGAGATCAGTGCCTGCCCCTCCACTTCCCCTCCTGGTGAAGTTATAACCACTCTGAGCTCTCCCCTCAGTCTCCTCCAGGCTGGACAGACCAAGTGCCCTCAGCCACTCCTCACGTGGCTTCCCCTCAAGGCCCTTCCCCACCCTGGTGGCCCCTTTGGGCCCTCTCTAATGGTTCAGTGTCCTTCTCACACTGTGGCACCCACAGTGCCCCCAGCCCTGGAGGTGAGG
>VZUI01046879.1:0-41458 GCA_013401135.1 Cettia cetti
ATTTTATTTTATTTTATTTTATTTTATTTTATTTTATTTTATTTTATTTTATTTTATTTTATTTTATTTTATACATAGTTGCCATTTTATTTCTGTTGTCACTTCAAGATGCAATGTGTTTGCCAAATTAACCCTGCATCCCAGAATAATTCAGTCAGACCCTTTAAAAGCTGTGAATACCTTGCTCTTCTTCCTCTTGCGTCGGAATCGCAGAAGCTCTTTATGCTGCCTCGACACAAAGTTTACAGCTGCGTACTCCAAAAGTGCAGAAAATACAAAGAGCAGACACACGGCCATCCAGATGTCAATCGCTTTGACGTATGACACCTATGAGAGCAGACAGGAGAAGCCTGAGTATGTTCAAACCACAGATGTGAAGTTTAGTATTTCATGGCAGGAGGAAGTGCATTAATATCTCCACATCTCAACAATACTTTCATTCAACAAGACTTTCCACGGAAGTTTGACAATAATAAGAACAACAGTTCAATCTATACACGTTAAATTTTTGTTAAAAAATGTATTCTTTTACAAAATGTGTTTAAATCATTAACAGTTCCTTATAGTGCATTGTGTATTACATCGCAAACCAAATAATCCTCAAAAACACATGCTCTTCCTTCATTTGTCCTGCTGAGATCTTTGAATGACACTATGGAAGCAAAAAATAGCTTGTAGTGGGAGCAGTGGGAATTCCTGTATTACAATGGATGTGGCTGAAAATTCCTGGAATAAAAATAAGGTAGAAGAAAGAACATAGGTGGAGAGGTCTGATGTGTTAATTCTCTGATAATATAGGTACAGTAAATAAATACATAGATTCAAATTAGCCCTGTAGTTTTGACACAGTGAAAGTACCAAAAATCAGATACAGATTAGAGCTCATTGCAATCCTGCATTGCCAAGATCAGATCCAGAACATGATCCAAACCAAAAAAGCAAGGCCTACTCTGTCTTTGCAGAGTTACAAGAGCTTTTTATATAAGCAAACATAGCTAACTTCAGGCCTCAAAATGTGATGAAAATAATCTACAGCTCTCTGTTAGCCTCTTACATTTTTTTTTTTTTTTTAGTTTTTAAAGCATTCCATTTTATCTGTTGATGCTAACCGGATGCATTCAGTTCCATATATTTGGGACATAAAGCATGCTCAAATCTGTTAGAGCTATCTGTTTTACTTAAAAAAACCCGTTAATTAGACAATCTAAAAATATCATGTTAAAACTAATACAGAATTGAACTTTGTGTACTTTTATTGTATACATTTTATTTCTGTTAGCTGCAATGGCACATGAAGATGGCCAAGGAATAAGCTTTAAAATGAAACGGAAAATATTTAAAGCAATTACAACTCAGAAAATGGAAATAGTTAATCAGAGAAACAAATTTTAAGTGATTTTCATTGTGTTGAGAATTATTTTTATGCAATTGCTTGGCGCTGTTAATGTTCACATTTTTCTACATTTTGATGTAAATGTGTTTGTAACTAGTGAGCTAATTCATAATTTAGGTAGTTTTGAGAACGGACTATAAATGAGAATCTATTGTAAGTACCTATGGCATTTGGAATTTCAATCATATCTTCTAGCATGTGATCAGATACTGGGATGTGAAAAAGGACGAGCCAGTCTGTTGTTGAGCAGGGTTTATGTAATACTGAATAACGTTGTTTTCACTAGTTGTTAAGGTTTATGGAATTAACTAGATATGTGCCTGGCTATATAGTTGAGACAGGGGAGAAATAGACTGTATTTGATTGGAGAATCAAAAAACCTCTAAATATTTCAAAACTATTTATCTGGTTTAGAGAATGATTAGATACTAATAATTAAAACACAAGGTTGACTGAAAGTGTTTGTCACTTAACATTATGATTAATATAGTACAAACGAAGGAAATTTTGCCTACCTTTGGAAGAGATGCTCGTGAACCTGAGCTTTGTGTTGTCATGGTCAGTACAGTTGTTATGCCTAAAGCCACTCTGGCTGGAGCTGCATCCATATTGATCCAGAATGACACCCAGGAGAGAATCACAATCAAGAGGCTTGGAATGTACATCTGGATGAGATAGTAGCCCATCTGCCTCTCAAGGTGGAAGCGGACTTCAATACATGTAAACTTCCCTTTTTACAGAGAAGGAGAAATATTCAAGAGAAATAGAATGTTTTTACTGTCAGCATCTAGCACACACTCCTAAAGAATGTATGCTATGTCAAATATATTTGTTCACCAGAAAAAGAATTATGTTTTGAATTCTCTACAGTGACTTGTAATAAAGACAGTCCCCATTATAACTGAAGAATCTACTGGAAAGAAAAGGGGCAGAATATCTAAAAATTTAAGAATTTGATATGGTCTGAAATGTTAATTTTCTTATAAAAAACCCCCACAATTCATTATACCAATAGGAAATTTCCTCTGTGAGATCACTTTTTTTGCAGTTTATGATTCGGAAATACTTCTGTGTACAAGAAAAATGCTCGCTTCCCCATTGTATAATATCTCCTTTATATTTGGTTCAATTTTAAGCTTAATTTTATTTTTATTAAACTAAAATTTGGGAAAAATAGTGATATCAGTATGGGCATTAGGTTATCAATAGCTGGATCTGCTAAATCTCCCCGTGTGTACCCATTCAAACTGTTCCAGTCCATAAGAGAAATTATCAAGTTTCAAACACTGATTGAAAGACCAGACATTAGGAAACTTTAGGAAGGTAATTAAATGACCTAGTTTTATCCAGGTACTGAATATAAAGCAAATTCTACTGAGTTAATCAAACCAGAACAACAACAACAACAAAAAATCTATTGGTAGATCATAAAATTTCATAAACCCATCTTTTTGTATTAGCCAGGTTGTTGTGGGGTTGGGGTTTTTTTCCACCCTGCAAGCTGTAGATTATTTCACAGATCTTGACCCAGCCTCATTAGACTTTCTAATTCTGCCCAATGGCCATATCAGTCACGTTAGAATGGTGCTGAAGGCAATGCTGTTACTGTAAGTGGTATATGCATAAAACAGTTTCTCACAGCAACAAATACACAAAACTCAGTTTTCTTCCTTATTTTGGGGGAAAACATTTCCTAATTCTATATTTAACAAGGGAGGCTACATGTTTCTTAAAGTGGTATGAAGCTCTTTGGTTATGTTTTCCCCTCATTTTTGACAGATATTCTCCTAATCAATTTCTATTTGCTAAAATGCCATTTTATACATTTTTTTCCACATTAATGAAGATTTGATACTTATCAGATTAAAAAATTATGTAATGGATTTATAAGCTTATCTTATACTAATGTATAGTGTTTTATGCTGTGACAAGAGTGTTAGGCATACAGAAATGAACTTCAGATAATGTCAAACAAATATTTTTATTCTAGGGATATTAAATATCTGAACTTCATTATTTTCATAACAGTTCTTTTTAAAGGCCATTTATCTACATGCCATAATGAATGTAAATTTTTCACAGTTTTACTCTGCTGAGGCACTAAAAAAAATTTAGAAAGACATTTGTTATGATGTTTAATTTTAAGGTTACATTCTGTATCTCAGGAGTTTTATATCTGCAAGCTCAATTATTAGTTCCATTCCTAATTGTCAGCATTTTCTGAATCCTATCTACACTCCCAAAATCTGTGTCCCAGATCCTGGCTCAACCATCTGCTACCCCAGCCTCAAGACCAATTTCTGCCTCAGTCACGGGATGAAATCCTAGTTTAAAAAAGTGAATGGGAATTTTGGTGTTTACTTCAGGAAAGGCCAGGACAGTCTCCTATTTTTCTCTTCCATAGTCCTCAAAAGCATACCTATGCTATTTAACCTTTCACTTAGCGTTTCAGTACACCCCACATAACCAGAAGTTCTGCACTGACTGTTCTTTGTTGGAATCGTATTTTTACTTCAGACTGGTTCTTACCCTGAAGATTTATTTTTTTTTTTTTGTGACATTCATTCTGTTAATTCAGCAGCCTTGGACAGCAGCAGTCTCTGTCTCATACATCAGTAAATCGTGGTGGTAAGGAGTGACAGAAATGCATCAGCCCAATCTAGGTCTAAGCAAAGCCATTTTATTTGGCATCATATTAGTAAGAATTGTTCAGCATGCAACACTTTCTTCTTATAGTGTCCTCTATTCTCCTTCCAAAACAAATTAGGAAGGAAAATTAAGGAGCACAAGACTGCATGATATATGCATATATGAAGTGTCAATAAACATTAGCTATTGTTTGTATGGTTTTTTTCCATCCAGAGAAATGTGGGATAAGAGATCTGAGTTTTTTTCCAGAGGACTCCAGAGGACTTGAACTATTACAGATCACTCAACACAAAAAATCTGTGGTTCTAAACAGTTAACAGTAAATATAGTAGCTCTGATATGGACTATTTTATGTGATTGCAAATTTGCCAGATCTAATTGAACTAAGGAGGAAGAGGGGTTGTGAGCAACTAAAAAAATTAAAATCTAAAAAAAATATTAAAATTAAAAAAAAAAATTAAAAATAATTCTTCTAATTCTAAAATTAGAATCTAAAAATTTAAAGTGATTCTTAACAAAAGAAGTGCAAACAGAATATATTTTAACCACAGGGAAGGTGAGAAAAAAGCAGAGATAATAAAGAGACCAGAACTAGGACTGAATGAAGTGTCAGAGGAATTACTCAAAAGCATTTTTGCTTGGTTTAGTATTTTTGTAAATATCATTGACAAGGAAAAAACCCTCAAAACCTATAACACCAAGACAAAACAAAAAAGTGAGGAGAAAAAATAGAAAAGAAAGTGGAATGTGTCTCAAAGTAGAAAAAACACCTTCGCATAGCTCCGCAACGTGTGGCTTAGATTCCTGCTTTGCCTTAGACCCAGAGAGTTTATGGACTTGCCAGGCATACTTCCACTGCTTCCTAGTCAAGAATACTGTGTTCCTCTCTTCCAGTGCAGCACTGAAAAATTAATATATAGCAGCTCCTCAGGAAGACTGGTGGCTATCCCGCTAGACACTCTTCTCTGTTGCTCCACTACTGAGTATTGGAGAAAGGCTGCAGATGGAAGACAGCTTCAGCACTGCAATTGCAGCAGTTGCTGGTCTAAGTGTGAAAGAGTTGATGTTAGCTTTTGCCCTTCCTGACTGAAATCAGAACCACCTGCATAAACTTGGCTAATGCAGCTGAGTGGAAAAAGAAACTCTTGCACTAGCAGATGTGAGCTCCACCTAGCCTAGGCTATGCTGTTTCTTCCCACCTGAAGCAGCATCCAGCTGTGGGCCTCCTTTCTATTCCTGTATTCCATTTCAAATTCAAAGCCGGGTTAGCTGTGGTTTAATCTATTTGACTGGATGCTTGAATGGATCAGAAGAGACATACTCATAAAGTCATCTCAACTGGGGAATGAGACAGACAAGCAACTAAGAGCTTTGCTCTAATAATGCATTTGCAGTACATGAATGGTAAGATCTAGTTCATTTTTGTATGCAGTGTGAATGTCAGAGCGTGCCTAGCAGAAGGATAGGAATCCTTTGTGGTATTGTGCCTCAGCCTGTGCTGAGGCTGTGCAACAAATTAAGACCTGATGGTAGTTGCAGACTAAAGCTAAATATAAGTGTGCACACAATCTATTTTTGTAAAGCAGAATAAAGAAAAACTATGCAGGGCTTCCCAAAAGAAATATTTTTTCCTGAACTGAGGTTACATTTTTTGTGTTTGTAAGTCTAGTCTCACCAGGGATTTAAGTGCATGAAAGGCCCCAAAAGTGCTGACTTGATGAGTGTTGTACCTATGCATGTGAAGTGAATGTACTGGTGTATATGTGTACTATGGTGCATTTTTGACTCTTGCAGAGTTTTTCTCTTTGGTAACAACGTTAGGGCTGTTGGACTGGCAAGATTTCTATGCATTGTCCGTGCTGAAACTGTTAGTGTAGTGAAAAAATAAAATTGTAGTCAGTCTATATGATTTTTCTGTTCCCTAGAAAGCATAAATTGCTTTTCTTTGGAGTCAATATCTAGGTCACATATGTTTTTTTGTTGTTTTTTCCATGGCCAACTGTGAGTAACCCAAGAAGAACATTTTTCTACTTCAGGTCATCTTCACACTACACAGACTCCTCTGATTGTGGCATGTGCTGTCTAAAAAATGTGCTATGCAGGCAGCAGTATGCTTTTGTCATTAAAAGGTAATGTCAGTACTTTGGGATGTGCAAGAGAAATCAAGCACAAGTTGTAAATTCAGGCCATAAAGAATCCTCTTTTATGGTTTCATCTGTCTCAAACTGTCCCAGAGGTAAGAGCTAGTAGGACTTAAAAGTATTTGTTTCCTTTTAGCAGCCCTTAAGATGTCTTTTGGGGAAAAGCTTTTTCTCCTGTACCCCTACAATGTCATAAACATGTTACAATACCCAGGAAGGCTGAGTAGCTGTTTCTGAAGCTATACAGAAAGTTTTAATAAGGGAGAATTACTCCAGGATTCTGAGTCAAGGGAGTAGTGTGCCTGAGAAATAATTAAGAAAGGAGTAACAATTACTAAAACTACTATGAAATTAAAAATTAATAGCATAATAAAATATAAAATGAATAAGTATAAACAAAAGAGAAAAGAACTACGCATGCAGAGTTTAACTGTTAATCCATGCAGAATGGAGAGTTATCTGCTGAAGGTTGTTGATACTACTTTAGATAACAGTAAATGGTAGTCTGACCTTGTAAGTCATTGATAATGCTAATAAATGATTTATTGAGAAATGTCCTATGGATATAGAGAAGACTGTGGCTAAAAGACTATACAGCTTAATGAAATTACATTAATATATTTACTTAAAATAAGAATCTTATTTTTGCTGAATAAAGGTGATGTAAAGCTTAGCACAATTGGACTGAGTTAAGCAAATCTGCATAAATCTTTAATGGTGCTCTGCAGAATATGTGTCTTGGATCTGGGAAGCCAGTATTTCACATTCTGATTCCAACACATCTGTCAGGATGGATTTGGATTACACAATTCTGATTTTACCAGTGACTGATAGCAAACAAGCAGCCAGTCTAGCAATCAAAATATTGCTAGCTATGGAGATTTTCTAACAGAATCCTGGGGCAATTGTACTGTGATGATGTTCCTCTGCAACAACACTTCATTTTTCCTCTTGAAAAACAGCTAGAGACAAAGGCTTACCATGAAATTAGAGAAGAAACTGAGAGACAGCAGGAAAGGAGAAAGGGAGAGTAAGATTACTTCAGTGGTTAGGATATGCTAAATGGCTGACTTGGATTTAGATCCCTTAATACAGTAGAGAGAGTCTCCCATTAGTCTGTCTTCTGGAAAGCCTCAATTCCTCTATTCCCCATATCCTGACAGAGATCCTAAGTTCAAAATGAGCTTCAAAATTGCATTAGACAGAGTATTTGCCTCTTGGTGTTATTCTAAGTCTTCTGTGTTTAACATTTTTAGATATGTGAAAACCAGAATTTGTCCTCTTATGTGGAAAAGATAACATATTGCAAAAGCCAGCTGACACTGTTTTCTTTATAGATAAAAAAATAATGATAGTTCTTTCTTCTCAGGATAAAAGTTAAAGACCCTTCTTCTAAAATGAAACAATAGGTGGACTCAAGAAATGGATTTTGTACAGACTGATGTAATATGGATATTGCATCTTATGCCTTTCACATTCCAATTGCTTTCTAAAGTTTAATACCTTGGATTCACAGGTTCTTACTAAATGGTTGTGCCTGGAATGCTCTGAGTATTCCTATCTCCTCTCTCTACAAGGACAAATATTTACTCAAAACAAATACCTGTTGCAGGACAACCCACACTGAGGATAGCTCATGATATATAATATATACTGCAAATATGACCTTATTGCAGGCCATCATAGACCTTCCCTTTGCTGTATTTCTCCAGCCCTTCCTTAATGCTGGATCTGGCACTTGTCACCTCCTGAACTGGGGAACTTCAGTGTGCTAGGTAGTAGAAAGCTAGTCCTTTAAATACCTGTTTGTTAAAGCCTCAGACAGATGAAGTTTGATCAGTATTGTCCTGAGACAAAAACATTCATCATGTAAATAATCAATGCTTTTATTAAAGGCCATACATATATAAACCTTAATGTTTTATCTAGTACAGAGGATGGAATTACCCTGGTAAGGGTCCTTGCCTTTAGTGAGAATGTGGTTATTGGCTCCAACTGTCTTCAGGCAAAATGGATTGGTGAAAAAAAAAAGTCCCCCAAAACAAAACCAAAACCAAAACCAAAACCAACCAAACAAAAAGCAACAGAAAAACCAGCCAAAAAACCCAAAACAAACAAAAACCAAAACAACAACAACAAGAAAACAAAAACCCCAAACCAAACCAAACAAAACCAAAATAAACAAAAAAACTCCCAACACAACAAAACCCCAGACTTTTTTATGTTTGAAGTTATTAATGTTGAAAGAAAATTTTTTGAGGACAATTTTACCTTCTAACTGAAAAAAGGTCTTAGTGAAAAATAAACAGGAGGAAATAAAACTGTATTGCCATAAGAGGGATCAAATAGACCACCAGCCCTTTGCGTTTGCCTTTTGTTGTGTGCTTTCTTTTTTCTCTGCATCTGCTAAAATAAGACTGCAATTAACATCTCTTGGCAACAGCATTTATCTTGGCAACACTGCAGTCAGAATAGCAGATGATATTCAGAGAGAGCGTAGAGGAGAATGAAATATATAAACTGACTTTTCCATGAGGCAATACTGTCCCCTTTACTTTCTCTACTATTTGAGTCATTACCAGAATCACCAAAAGAAAAGCAGTCCACTTGATTTTACCTTGTTCAGTAAAGACATTTCCTTCTATTCTTTAAAGAATGTGACACTTTCTGCTTTAATTATTACTGAAATACAGCTAAAAGCTTTCTGTTCCTTTGCCTTCCAGTGATTAATTTTTTTAAAATGAAAATTAAAATTCATAAATTATGCATATGCAAAACTCATTATTTCAAGAGATGGTACATATAAAACTGATTGCATGTAAATAAATTTAGCTGAAATTATTTTCATACCTTTCTAAGAAGAAGTAAGGATAATAAAAAAGCACTTGGTAAGTGCAGTTTCTAGAAACTTTCCAAGTTGCACTTTAATATAAATTGCAATTTGAGTGTATTTTGCTTATAAAAGTATTTGTTTTTCCTCATCATAAGATAGATAAAAACCATATCTCTATCTTCATACAACCTGAACAGAAATAGTGATTTTTCCAGTGTCTAACATATAGAACTAGACAAATTTTCATTTACATGGCATTTGTCAATGTATCTAAAACCAGGATTCACAAAATTCCTCTAGGAATGTACTACCATTCTGTTTTTCTTTCAAGTCACAATCTGTGGATATCAGCAGTATATTGGGGGAAATCAGTGCTGAGACTGCCACCTGTGCTTTACTACACAGATTCCTGGACAGGAAGGAAGTGTGCTTACATAGCTTTTTTTTGAAAAAAAAAAAAAATACTGAGGCAGGTGGTAAACTTAACATTGGTGTAAGACTGATAATGACTGCAATAAACGACAGTTAAAAATAAATATGGAAAAGAGAAACTATTTCTTTTTCAGTTTGATAAATGTGCATTTGCAGTTCTCATGTCCCTCAGAATGGAGAACTGAACTGCTCTGAGCAGGACCTTTGCAGGCTGGAGAACCCAGCACAACATAATGGCAAAGACAAACGCACAGATCTCTAATAAAGATGGAGCAACTCCCTGCCCTGACACAGGCTGGGTGAGGACTGGGTAGGAGGCACGTCTCTCAGGCTTGGGAGCCGGAGAGGTATCAAGTTGAACAGAAGTCTTGTGATGTGAAAGACTTGTCATGTGCTGCAGTGTTAGCAGGGGTAGAGAGGGGAGAAGTATAAACTAAAGAGACATCTAGATGTAATGATTCCACTTCCAAGATGGATGATGAATTTCTATTCAATGAATCTTTAAAGTAGAATGCTCAAATTTTGATCAGTGCAGAGCTGACAATTGTAGCCTCTTTGCCCTTGAGAAAAATGCCTTGCTAGAGTCAGACAGTGCCATTTTGTGCATCTAGGGATGGTCACATCCTCAGCCTGCCATAGACTCTGTTTTTCAAAGTGTTTATATTTTCTGCTTTTTCAGTGAAGGAATGAGCAGCTTCAGAGATTTCACACCCATAGACTATCTCCTAGGGAAAAAGTACAGACCTCCTTTTTGGAGAAATGGTCTGTCAAAAAGACCTGAGGAAATTAAAAAGTCATGCCTTAAAAAATCACTCCTATAGTCTCAAAAAAAGGGGTTTAGGTGTTTGTCAATACCAGTAAGGGTTTGAGTTGTTGTCAGAGTAAGACATTGAGCTTATGCCTCCTTTAATCACTATCAGCAAGCTGGCAACAAAATGGCAGCTTGCTGACAGTGATTGCACTGGGTTGGTTGAAGGTCCAATCCCTTAAAGGTTGTTAAGCAACCTTTTTGACTATGAGGAAACAAATGGGATTGTGAGAAAAAATTGTGTATGGGATTTGCATATTAGGAAGTCAGATGGGGAGTGTGGAGTTAAGCAAACATGCTGTTCATCCAGATTACAATTATCAGAAATGGTCACGTACAGAATCTGTCAGCTCTGGTGGTGAGTGTAGCAGTCATAGCTCCACTGTTTCCAGGACCACTGCATCCAATTCTCTGGTCCAAAAGGCATTATTAGACCTAAGACAATTCTGAGCAGCATCACTCAGGTGCAGGTGTAAAGCATTATCCATGGTGTAGGAGTAAAGCCAAGACTCATTTTTGCCTGTTAGCCAATGCTATTATGCATAAATTAATGGTACTGTATATTGGGCTTTTTGCAGAGGTGATTGAAATTATCTGTGACTGAAATAAAATTTAGGTGTTGGATAACAGCCCAAGTAAGCAATTAATGTCACATAGGAATGAGGCAAAGCAAGACCATCCTTCTAATGTATATGGTTCATGTGTGATTTTCCTGGTTGTTATGATTCTACCTCACTTTCCAAATTGGTCACTGCAGATATGCCTGTGGATGCAAAACATGAAAATTATCAGAAATGCTGTTGTGTCACTTCAGAACACAAGATTTGATGAGCCATTTTGCTGTACTGTTGCTGAAACTGTTATGTCTCTATATTTAGACAGTTTATTTTTTGAGCTCTGGTTACAGTGAACCATTTTCAATTGAGCATGAAACACTGATGAGACATGCACTGATGAGTTTCCACATACTGTCCTGAAGCTTCATGTTAATTTGCTTCGCAGGGAGAACTTTGGGATTTTTTTTCTGTTTTACAAGATGTCTTAGAAGAGATTTCCATCCTGTGTTGTAACTCGATTTAATTTGAAAACTCCTCTTTGGTCACTTACTGCATACCAGCTGCAGTTGCTTAGCATTATTTTAAGAATTCATTGTATCTAATCTGTCACAGACCAGAGAAATAGACTTCACATAATGTTTTAAAAACTGCTTTTTGTAAATTTTGGTTCTTGTGGAGTATCTTAAAGGCATATCTGCCTGCAGTATCTCATTGCATAGGCCTTAAGAAAGCACGTTATTGATCACGTATCCAAGTTACATAGTGAAAATAGTTGTTGTTGTTTTTTAATATAATGTTTATGGGGTTTTAACATACAAATGGTAGTTATTAATAATGATTGTAAAAAAGAAATAAAAGGAATTCTTACTCTCCTAGAAACCAAACCCTCTAATCTGATTAAATTTGTTTCATATGGAAGATTTGAGTTAAAAAAATATTTTGGACAAAATACTGCTATCTTGAAGAATAGAATATCACAACAAATGCAGTCTTTCATGGGTAAAAAACTACTTTTCTTTCTCATTTGCCCTGAAAAAGTTCTGTACCTGTAATTTTGGTGCTGTAACTCAGAGCAGGCCACTGTGCTGCCTTCTATGGTGAGGAAATACCTTCCACTGGCTGCTCAGTAGCAGCATCACATTTTTTCCTCCCTGCCCATCACAGGCAGGACCCACAGTTGTGCAATTACTTTATGTTTTGCTACCATCTTTTAACATTCCCATCCTCTTACTGCATCCAGGCTTCCAAGGTTTCTGTGCTATCAAATGATGTTTTTTGTGGACAAGTTAAATGGTTCAATTACTTTTTCAGTACAGGATTACTTTTTCAGTACAGGCATGAGCTTCATCTTTCCAGGGCTGTGGGCTGCACTCACACCTTAGAGCATCTTTGGCCACAGAAATGTCCTTTGGCCAAAGCAATACAGAATACAACAGGCTGCTGACTGGCCACAGTGTCCTCTAGACTTATTGCAGTAAACCCCTCCCCTCACCTAAATATGACAGAGAGAAGCACACTTGTAGTCACATCTTGACAACCATGAGGCTTCACATGCAGTCAATAACATCTGTTGCTCTTGCTTCCAACCTCAGGTTAGGACCACAGGGGAAAAAACAGTACAAAAAAAGTTGACCCCAAGTAACCTAGTATAGTGTGCCCAGGCAAAGCACATTTTCTTATTTTTCTTTAGAAAAAAAAAAAAAAAACAAGTTAAATAGGCTTGAAACATAAGAAGAAAAATGCTGTGCCTTGAAAATATTGAAAAAATGAAATTTTTGTCAAAATCACAAGGTTTAACACCTGATGATTATGATGTAAGTTCTCAGACAAATGAGTAAGAGTGTAACTCAGCTTTGTACGGGACAGTTTGAAAATCACTGGAAATTCTGGAATTTTAAACCGAGTTTCCATTCAGTATCAGATTAGGCACCACAGTAATGTCTTAATTTCTCAGAGATTTTTGATGCATCATGTTATGCAAGTGAACTTTAGAGAAAAGAGCAGAATATTCTATAACATGATTTCTCATTAGTTAATATAATATACAGGCTATAAAATACAATTACAGACACTCATTAAAATGGCACAAAATCAGAAGAATCCTAAAAGAAAGAGTAAGTTGCTTGTATATCTCAAAGAAGACCGTAGAAAAGAATGAAAATAAAATTTTCTTTTTTTTGGTAAGGATTAGGGTAGAAAGGAAAAAAGGAATAATAGGAATTTCTGTCTTATCATTAACAAAGAAATGTCTGAGTGAAAAAATTCCTCGGCTAGAGGATATGTATCAAAAATATTAGAAAGTTTTTAAGGATTATCCAGATATTAATATTTGTACAATAAAAGTGCATGTTAAGTATTTCCAATTTATTTTAGGGAACGCTTCAAAATACGTCTATCAGGATCTTCCTACTCTAAATGGAAATTATGAGAGAACCTTCCTTTCTCTTAGGGCACCACTGCAGTTGTGATAAAACTCAGTGTTGGAAAACACTCCTCCTTAATTTTGATTGTAGCAGGACATTCCTTATGAACACCACCTATTTAATTTTCTCTCCCAGATATATCCAACAGAATCCAAATGAATCATTCTAATCTTAAATTTTAAGGCATATTTAATCATACTGGAGAGCAAAAATTAAAAGATATATGGATTAGAATGGAAGAGTTCAGCTTTTTTCTTTCTCAAGGGAATGTATAAACCATGCATTCTTAGTCTTTGCTTTTTAGGATTATTGTGCTTGTGATTGTTTGATTATTCATATGGTTTTTCACAATTAAAGTATAAGTATAATAACTATATTATTAATGTCAATCCTCTCCTTTTTCAAATAATCCCAGAGATGAGCTAAATATCTCAGTTCAACAAAGGCTTCAATTTAGTATCCTAGAATCATAGAATTAGAGAATTATAGAATGACTTGAGTTGAGAGACCCTAAAGATCACCTAGTTCCACCACCCCTGCCTTGGGCAGGGACACTTTTCATTAGACCAGTTGCTCAGAGCCCCATCCAACCTGGCCTTGGACACTTTCAGGGATGGGGCACCCACAGCTTCTCCGGGCAACCTGTGCCAGTGCCTCACCACCCTCACAGTAAAGAATTTCTTCCTGATAGCTACACCTACTCTCTTTCAGTTTGAATCCATTCATCCTTCTCCAGTCACTCACTGCATGATCATGTCTAGTTTGTACACCTGGCCATTGCACACTGAGAATCCTTTCAGCTCATTCACATTGCCCCCTTGCTGGATGAACTAGAAAAGGGATAACTTGGCTTGGCAACCCTATGTCCTTTTCTCCTGACTGAATCAGGTTATGGTTACTGTACAGCATGTAGACCTTTGTATTTCACTAGTGCTTCTGATCCTACATGGTAAATGTGGTCACGGCACCTACTGATAAGCAAAACCCCTGACTGAACAGTTTCTGAATTGTTTCAACTCTATATTTTCCTAACGTACCTACAATTGAAGTTCAGTCCTCAGGTTTCTTACTTAAGACTGCATTACCTTCCACAATGCACCTGTATGTTTTATCCCTCCTCTGAATTCAGTGAGAACTTTTAAAATACATAAAACATATACCAACTGTGACATTTATGATAACAATAAATGTTAAACTTCTTTTTAGTTCTAATCACTTTCCTACCTGTATTGTAATGCTTAGTACAGTAACATAAATCCTTTTCTTCTTTCAACAGAAACTGTGGCAGAGTGAGACCTTCTGCTACTTGAACCGCTCCTTTTTCTTGCCACTCAAAAATGAGATCATTCATTGTGTATCCAACTGAAACAAAAAAAGAGACCCAAATAAACTCTAAGTCAGCTGCAAACTTTGAAAAGCAGTAACATATCAAATTACAGTATTTTAAGTAAATGTTATAAAAAGGAGGTAATACAGAGGGTCTGCTTGTACCTGTTAATCACAAATTTTTATCAGCAATTCTATAACATACTGAATTGGAAGAGACAGAATGCCTATTTTATGAAAGTCTTTTAAATCTTAGTAACTAGATGGTCTATTAAGGATTTCAACAAAAGCATTTAAAGTAGCTAAACATCCAAATCTCTGGGGTGCTTGAGAACAACTTTCTCTCCCCAACCCACGAAGAATAAAGTAGGCCATTCACACTCAGATCTCTTCCTGCTTTTACTTGAGGTGAAATGTGGATGGTCAAAGTTATGTTTATGGAACTATGTCAATTTGAATGGTTGAGTGCAAATTGTTCAAAGACAGCAATGAATTAAAAATTCTGCAGTAGTACTAGTTGAATTGAAAAACGGCTTTGTTCTGAAACTGGAACAACACATGGGAAAGTAATTGATTATAATCTTCTCATATTAACTGACTGTGACATATAATGATATTAAGAAGCACTCAGCTTTGATATTCAGTCTCCTGTATTTATCATATGTCGTGCATGTGTATAAGATTAGATGTAATAGCAAAAGACATACTAATCAAGGCCCAGATTTTGCAGAGGACAAGTACTTTTTCCTTCTATTCCCCTGTCTCAGATAAATATTTGTATGGGATATCATTGGGGAAAATTTCCCTATTTCTTCTGAATATGTGATCTGTTAACTTTCCCAGGCATTTCATTCCTATTTTCTTTCTAAATAAATTTTATCTGGTTACTACTACTGGAAATAAAAAGGCCTCATACTCTCATTTAAGTTTGAGCCACATATACTAGAAGGAACTAGAAGGTAAAAGGAGAATTTTTAAATCTGATTTATATAGCTTTCAGCTTCTTTGCAATACTTCCTTTCTGTTTTAGTCCAATACTAATTATCTGTTGAAAATAACCTGTTGAGAACCAGAAATTCTTTTAACCTCCCAGTAAAAAATTACTGTTTAAAGTATATTGTTCAGAACTTTCTAAGAGTAACTGTCTGCCCCAAATTATTGACATTTTGAGTTTCAGCAAAAAAAGTAACCTCTTTGTTGTGTGGGCATAAGTATTACCCCATTATATCAGTGACTTTGTTACTCTTTTAATACACCTATAAATGGCATTCAGTGACCTGATCTGCTGACCTGAAAACTGAGATGCACTTCATCTTTTCTGATCTATGTTGAATGAGCCTAGGAGCTAAGAATTAGTGTTTATAAATGTAAACACGTTTTCAACACTTCTTCTTCCTTTTAAACTCTTGATGCTTCTTTTGGGGAGAACCTTTATATGGGGTATTCACAGGATCCCAGGCTGACTGTTGATTTACTGGGCACTTTTTCTGAGGCTGGATGAATATGACAAATATGAGACCACCATATCCTTTTAAATAAGTAATTAAGATTGGACATTGCTCAAACCCCTACAAGCATAAATCAAATGTGCAAGAAAACACTTTCTTATTGACTTGGCATGATATTCCATAAACACAGTTAAAATTCACAATTAAATGCCATAAACTGTGAAAAACCAGAAGTATGTGTCTTATCAAACTGCATGAATTCAGACAAAAAAGCAGTTGTGTGTAATGCACCACTTAAAGCATGTAGATTATGGCCAGAAGTGGTATTCACTGAGTAAAACTCATTGAACTGGCAAGAAACAACTGCTGTGTCAAAATGTATTTCACTAAATCAGGTTCATTCATCTCTAATGAATGCTTTTAATTTTGATTTTCTACTTTGCCCACTAATTCTCCTATAATGCCATATAGAATATTCAAAATGCTGCTGTAGTAATTAATTTTTGTGTATTTTACATTTTAAATGCCCAATTATAGCATTAGCATTCAAAACTGTAACTTCAGTTTTGTAAGTCAAGGTCATAGTCATAAATTAAAAGTGTCTTTAAATATAGAGAACTAAATGGAAATGTGAGTTTATGTTATATGAAATAAATTTTAAATAGTATAATATTTCCACTAGTATGGTAAATTAAATCATCTTGAATTAAACCAAAAGAAAATATCTTTTTTCAATTAATTTTATGAAGAGGACCTGCTGAATAACAGAGTGCTTAACACTCAGAATGTTCATGGCACTTTGTGCATTGCACATAAGGGGAAAAAGACATTTCTAAAGAAATCACTTTAAAACAATCCATGGTTACCATACTGTAATATTTATAATATTACAGTTAAGGTATGTGATGTTATATATCAATGAGCCTAAAATACAGACCCCTGGCACACCAATTTTGGGACCTCTGATGATTAATTTTAATAACTGTCCCTGTCCTGTTCTAGAAATACTAAACCTGAAGCTCAGCTTTTGGTTCCTAACTACTTGCTACTTGATTAACAAGTGCTCATTATCTTTAAAGGAATTAAAAAAAAAAAAAAAAGAAAATCATTCAGAAACATAAATTTAACTTAAAGTCTAAATGCCTGTTGCTGATACTGGTCTGCTTTTGAAGATTAGAAATACACTGTGTGGATTTTCCAAATGGTGAATGAGATAAAACATCTAAGAAGTTGTGTTCCATTACACGGTTATCACTATGCAAATGGAGCAGTGAAGTGTAGTCCTGAAATGTGCAGACTTTGCTCTGAAGGATTGTGTTGTTACCCCTACATACTCATGCTAGATGTGTTAGTTATATTGTTAGACATATTATGCAACTTGTAAGAACTGCACTGAAATATGTAGCAGTTATAAAGAACAAGACATTTCTCTTTAGGGCCTATAAGGGATTAACTACAACCCAGCATGATATTTAGTCTCTCATTAAACCAGAAGCTTTTCTTTTTTGACTATGAGGTGGTGTTGATGACTATTATAAGTTGCTACCAGGTGTCTTTATTACCAGTGACTGGGAAGTACAGTGTTATGTAGAGAGTTCCTAGTGGATAAATTTTATTTTTGAAAAAAGGCCAGTTAGTCACTATCCTAGGTAGTATATGAAGGTGCAGCTCACTGGTGCAAAATTGAATCTTTTATTCTATATGAATAGTTGAAAGCAATGGATGTTATAATCTAGCGCAGTCTTCAGGACCAGGCCAACCTAAACTAAATCAAGTGGATTAGTAAAGACTTCTGTCACTGAAATGCAGTGTGCTAGGGCTTGGGTTTGCAGGACATGAATGATTGAAGATTGGGAAAGGAAGTAGAGTTGTTAGATTGTGTTTTATGGGACAAACACCAGCTTCTGTGGCTGAAGAAGACAGCAGTTCACAGTGTATTTGTCTGGCTACTGTGCAGTACTTGCTCTTACTTAATTCTATAAAGATAATATTAATTATACAAAATCTAAATGGTATCATCATAAAGAAAGGATAGAAAAAACAATCTTGTGTTTGAACAGTGGTGCTCAGGAGTTACATAATTGGTTAGGTTACACTAATTCTGTCTCTATTAACTCAAAGTCTGAGGTTTTGCACATCTAAAATGTAAAAGAGGCGGTAAATTGTTGGTAATTATATGACAAAGACATCATCCCAGGAGGAGAATGTTTCCAGGGGCAGTATTTCTCAAGAATACTCAAGAACTATGTGAATGCATGGCACTGTAACCTCTGTGCAAACAGTTCTCTTGAAGAGACAAGTAATTTTCAGGAGCCTGAAGTAATTCCAGGTAATTAGCTAATGAAGCATATACTGGCAGACTGAGAGCTCTTCCTGAGATGAATATGATGAACTAGGGAACTAAATAGAATTTAGAATTTACTAGAAGGGGAGAGGGCATGAAACGATTGGGAAACTCGGATTTGGTCTGCAGAAATAGTATTTTAGAAAATGATGTGCAATAGAGTTGATAAGCATGACAAAATGAAAGTAAAACTCTGTCACACTAACAGAGGGAGAAGGTGAAAGAGATAAAGCATTGATGAAAAGTAGTTCTCAGGACTTGTGCCTGGAAGAGTTGATGGAGGGTTTTGAATAATTGGACATCAAATAAAATTAAATTTTAGTGGTATTTTATTCAGTTGATCTGTACAAAACTCTGGCAGATGGTGGACAAGACAGACTTTAGCCTTTAGACAGCAATTAAAATTGTTTAGATTGAAAATTTTCAGCTTTTTCAATTACAGGTTCCAGGAAAAAAATTCAGGAAAAAAGAATGTGATCCTTCTGAAATATTTCTAAGTATCAAGGGTATCTACAACATCTTGAAAAAAACCCCGAACTTTTCCCTTGGCCTGACCTATCTTTCCCAGAAAAAGTTATCTTTTCAAAAATGGTGTTGAGAAGTTGTTAACACTGATATGAGGTTCCTGAAAAGAGAATTAGACTGTATCTTTGTATTTTTTTTTTTACACGACCATTAATAATAAATATCAACTTCTCATTCATCCAATTTTGAAAGTATAGGACTAAAGCCTGCCTTAAGTAAATAGAAATCCATTCAACCCACATCAGTCCACATCACTCTATAGAACTAATTGGAACCAAGATACTTATATCAGTTGCATGCTAAGATCAGGAAGATTTTGTTTCAGCTGATTCAGCATAAGTGGTAGGCATCAAAAGCCCGTTATCTCATAGACATGACAGTGAACATCCAACAAGTTTGTCTTGAAGAATTGTTGAAGTGTCTAACATCTCCTGATTCTCCAAGGACTACATGGTTACAGAACCAGCTCTCCTGTATCTTTGAGCCATCATTGTCTTGGCAATTCCAACATAATTCCTTTATCTCATCTGCTGACACTGTTTTATTTGCTTTGTCCATCCACCTTTAGCAGCACGCATACCTTCCCAAGTCATGAACTAACTTGTGATCCAGCTGAATATCAATATATCCTATAAAATTTCTACTCATTCTGTTTTATTACAGGAAGGCTGGGCTTCCCTTGTGTCATTTTAAAATACCTACAGGTATATTAATACCCAACTCTTTTCCTCATGTTCAATAAACAGACACATGTACAGCATGAAACAACTGAGCAGAGTATCAGGCTATTTTTTAGAAGAGTTTACTTCATTTACAGAATTTTTTTTTTAATCCCAGTGATTTATCTTAATTCCATTCTCATTTCTTTAATTTCTAGTAAGGTACAGGTCCAAAAGCAACATTGGATTTAGTCAGCAATGCATCAGTTCTTTAGGTCTTCAGTTGAAGCAAGAACTACAATGCTGTTGAGTAGGGTTATTCCACTACTCTTCTGTTAGGCATCCCATCAGTTTGCCTCCAGGACAGGCTGCCTGCACATTACTGTTCCTAAGAGCAGACATTTGAATTGTGCCCTAAATTCCCAGCAACTTAGCAGGGGGAAGATATGAAAGAGCTAATGAATATGGTTTTGGCTTGAGGTTAGAGCAAATTCTTCTACATTATGCACTAAATATATTAGCTTCAGAAATGAGGTGTGATTCATTCCAAGGCTAAATTTGTACTGGAGCTCCAAGAAAGTAGGATTTTAATCAACGTACTTCTGAGCTGCTTTGCAAAGTGTCTGCCCCTTCCACTGCCCTCTAAGTCACTCTGAAGGAATCTTTCCCTGGGGAGTTATAGCTTTTTTCTTCTTAGCCTGAATTTTGGAAAAGAATAACATTTCAGCTCAGCACTCTAGCACATCTCTCAAACCTACTATTCCTTGCTGAAGCCTATAGGTGTTCAGCTATCACTTTTATTCTAGTTTCTGTATGTCAGCAGCAATTGTACAGTTACTACTGCCCTTTCACCCTGCATTGGTCAGGAGCTGAAGACTACAGGTATCCTGATCTTTGTAGCTGTGTGTCATGTGTCGCTTCAGATAAACGCAATAGTTTGAGTCACCCACCTGCAGAATAAAAACCACAGCCTGAGCAGCTGACAATTTTTTTCTACTGAAATGCAAAGGAGAGAAGCAGTATGGTTTCTGCACCTTCTGGCACAGACAGGCATTGACCTAGTGTGTCCATAGTTTCTGTCATTCAGGTAGAGACCGGAGGATTCCCTAGCCCATGAGAAATGCACTCCAGTTATTTTATCTGTCTTAGGTTGTTTTTGTGCTGTTGTGGGAAAGGAAAAATGTGCACATACTTTTCTGTAATGCAATAGCTTGTACTGCTGCAGTCTGCATACCTATTGTTCCACTTGTACAATATCCAAATTAGAGTATGGGGGGGAAAGAAATTGTGCAAATAAGAACCATGTAGTACGGAGAGAATTTTCTTTAACAATCCAGAAGACAAGAACATGATGGCTTAGAAAGGCTCAAAAAGCCTCCATAAATCAAAGGGGGAAGAAAGGGCCACCATACAATTTAAAAATAAACATAAAATTAAAATTATGAGGTAAGAAAGTTTTTTGTGTCTTAACTATATTGCTTTTCATAGTATATTTTTTCTTTTGTAGCTTAGTCTTTTCAATATTCTTTGAAAATTCAGGAATATTAAATGTCACATGAAGTTATAATTGTAATTTATGATAAGGGAATGCTGTGAGGTAAAAGTAAAACTTAAAAAAGAAAGACAACAAGCTTTAGCATATGAAAGAAAACAATTTCTTTCCTGGGAGACAGGCCACAGAAATAAATATGTATCTAGCTGACATTTCTTTGTATCTTATTCAAGCAGAATAAAACTAAAATTATCCCTCATGCCTATAGGCTGCCCTGCTGTAAGGCACAGAACTGTAGAAGGGATTATTTCATATGTACATTTTCATTTGTTCCCTTTCTAAGTTAAAAAAGCATCTCATTCTAGCTGCTGAGAAATCATTTGGTAAAATAAATCCTTTAGAATAGAAGATATTTCCACTTAAATATTTTTCAGACACTTCATGATTTAATGAAGTACTTTTACCAGGGGCAAATCCAGCTGCTCAGACTGACCTTGGAGAAAACATTACATGAGCCAGATAAAAATACAGATATCATTTGGGAAAGAAAAGCTATACATTTTTTCTCTTAAATTTTTTTCTCTTAGACTTTTCTATGATGGAGCAACAGTATCAATACTGAAGGACAGTATCTAGTACTAAATGAAATTACTACTTAAAGGAGATACAAACCCCATGATATGTCTCTTACTACTATCAGTCTTTGCAACCCAGTAATGAGTAAAAAAGATGAGTGATTTATTCTAATTTACTCAGTGACACATGCAGGAACAAGGCTTGCAAAATCAGACACAATTTACAGAAACCGTAAGATAAATGGGTCTTGTAAATTCATAATGCACAATGTCCTAAACAACTTGGCAGCAACGATCACCACTTCAAAAAGAAACATCTGGAAGCATGGCTTCTGCTGTTTTGCTCCTGCAAACATTTTGGTTTTTATAACATAGCCTGGTGGTCAGATCATTCACTCAGGACATGAGAGGACTGTGTTTTTTGTTTTGAACCCAAATGTCTTCCACTTCCCCAGACAAGGCATTAACCACTAGGGTTAGTGCTTTGATCCCTCTGTTTACATTGTCTCACTGTGCAGCAAAAAATGCAAGGCAGACAGCCAGAGCAGAGTATGACACTGTGGCCTAGAAATTAGAGATGCTTGGATGGATTCAGGCTCTTAGGGTTATGTCAGTTCTTACCTCGGGAGATTTGATGTGAAGCCTGGGAAAATGCCAAATGCATCCATCCTCCTTTTTTCTTCTATAATTTTAGATAGAGCTGGATGCCTTTTCTTAGCCAGAGAGTCTGGAATTTGAATGTTTCTGCTCATCCTTTCTTAAGTTTTGGAAATTGGTCAGAGTTCACTCTCATATAATTTTTTTTTTTTTTCAATTTTTTTTAACCTGGTTACTCTTCTTCCCAGCATGTAGATTTTTTTTTTTTTTTTTTTTTTTTTTTTTTTTTTTTTTTTTTTTTTTTTGCAATTAATCCAAGTTTTCTGTTTTCTTTCCTGTACAGAGAAACTGGCTATGGACAGGTTAATTCCTGCTCTCAAAGGTCTAGCATCTTGGAACTTAGGTCACTGTACATATCTGCTTTGGATCTGTCCCAAAATAATCTCAGGGAACTGCTGCCTTGTTCTTGCAAGCCTAACTGGTTATTCTGCTATCAGACATGTAAGCATATCCACAGCTCCCACATGCTGCAACATTTTCTGCCTCAGGCCCTCATCTTTTCCCATAGTCTGTTTTTTGATGTCCAAAGTTACAGGTAAAATAGAATTAGACAAGGCAATATGGGAAAAGCTTTATTACTTGTAACTTCCTTATGAAATCAAATTTGATCACTGTGAATGAAGAATTTGAAGCAGTCATCTGTATTTTCTTCAGCTTTTCTTTTGTGAGAGCTGCCTCTTTTTACCATGTGAATGTGCAGCTGGGAATTTACTCCCACTGAACTCAATGATTAAAAACAAGACTTCAGTGAAAAATGTTCTGCTGGAAAATACAGTAGAACATCTACAGTGTTATTCAACTAATAAATGTTGGTTCCCTGTGGTGTAGTTTGTGGGAATTGTGTGCTCCTGCAAGGTTTCTCTAAAGCAAACCAGATGCCTGTTCAAGAATGCTCAGTTGTTGTCTGACCTGACCTCACAACAGCTGAAAGAGAGGAAAAATGCAGCTGAGTTTTATGAAGCTGTTAAAGCAAAAATTTCATAACTTTTTAAAACATTTTTAATGACACATTTTGCTTGTTCAGTCAAATGCTATGACTCTTTGAAGCATAATTGTATGTAGTGAGTATACCTGCCATATGCATGTACTCTGATGCAGCCGCCTCCTGTTAACTTTTGCTTAGTCACATTAATTATACAGGTGACATAGCTTATCTGTAGGATGGTCTGCTCAGGTTGACTGTGGAGTTTCACCCCAATCCTGGATACATGTCCCAAATTCCTTGACATTTGCAGTAAATAACGATCTCGCCATTTTAGTCAAGAAAATCTCTGCTGTCAGATTCAGATGTTGTCCTCATATTGAAAGGTTGCTTCAAATGTTATCATCTGTCCATTGTAATAAAAGATAGATCTGGCTTTTATACTCACCCTGCAATATTCTGCAAAAGCATACCGTACAACAAACAGTTCTGACATACTGAGTGATAGATAATTACCTCCCCTTCCCTAAGGTGCTGCTTTGTTCCAGTAAAAGAAGAAAAAGCTCCCAAAAATGTGTTAATAATATTGTGTGTTGTGTTTCTGATTTATTATATATTTCAAATAATCCAGTATGTTCATTGTATATGCACAATTCTTCTATTTTTTAAATATTTTACTTATTGGCCCTAAAACTGTAAATCCAGATATTTTAGATTAATACTTCTTAATCTGCCTTGCCCCTGTCATTTATTTTCAGTAATTTCAGGTCTCTGGAAGCTTTCAAAGAATGCTTTACTTTATTTTATTTTTGTCCTTTGCATCATTATGAGGATTTTTCTGCTACAACTCTCTTTCAAAGTCCTCTCATTTTAAAGGGAAACAGCAATTCCCAAATACTTCCTATCACAACAAAAGTGAGAATATAATGCATCGGACAGAATAGTTGATTTCTCCTTTTGTGAGTGTGTTTGTGCCTTGAAATGGCATAACTGCTTTAGACTTTCCATCCTCTTTTAAGTATCAAGCTATCAAGGCAGATGATAAGTAAAATATATGTTAGAATATAACAATTTTGTTTCACATAAAATCCCGTAGATCACTTCTTTAAGTTATTCTTATGTTTCCTTTAGGCTCTCCCATATTATTCACCCATATTATTCATTATATATGTGTGAATACAAAAGACTTGTGGTGAAACCCTATATGCAGAAATTTTGTTTAAAGAAAAACTGCCACCAGATACTTAAGTTTAATGGTAACTTCAGATTTACACAAAACTCATGATTTTCAGTTCAGATAGGTATGAAAGAACCTCTTCCTCTAAAATCATTTATATTTCACAGATTCCATTGACTAAATAGAAGATTCATTCTAAAAATTTGTTCTTCTACCACTGCAAGGGATTTCCCTACCTCCTGTATAGCTGTTGTAATCCCTGCAAAAGTATGTATAGGGTAATACATTACGCAAACTTACAGCTTTCCAGCTGCATTATACATGTTTGCACGTCCATTGGAAAATTTTTGAGATCCATCGGACAGGAAAGTATTAAAGTCAATCTGAAAGAACACAAAAAACCCGTTAAAAATATACCCCCAAAAAAGCCATAGAACTGTGCAGGAAGAATGCATGAATACAATGGAAGCAATTTAAAATAGAATACATTTCAATAGAAAGCTCCCAAAAGAGATCTCTATTGGCTGAACCTATCTAATTCAGCCAGTAAAAAAATTTTACAGACTTTCAGAAAAATAATCATTTTTCATAGGGTTGCCTAACTTAATGAGAAGTCTAAAGGAATGCAGCAACAGTGTGTCTTTTTTGCTACAGCAGAATTATTGCTCTGTTCCAATATTTCAAATCCTTGGCATAAAACTTACCCAAATTTGCAAGAATTTCATAACATAAGCCAGCAGCAAATCATGGTGGAAAAGTAGCTTTATGTGTTACTGTCCTAAAATAAGGTGTTTAAAATGTCAACACAAAGGTTTAAAGAAACGTTTTATATTGATGTTAAAGCAAAATATGCCTGTAATTTTGATCTGTAGCTGTGCATCTGTGTTAGTCCTAATACTTCCTGTGAAATTCTTTGCAAATTATAGGCAAAAGAGGTATTATTAAAATTTAAATAAATACAATAATTTATCTTTCAAGTAGAAATACTCCAAGGAATCAAAAAAAAAGAGTTTATAGGAGATAAAGGCACATGTTTTCCCTCCCTGGCCATGGCTAGGTATCCATTCATCATTCAGGGCCACAACTCTACCTTCATTAATCAGTTCAGTTGATAGAATGTCCTACAAAAACCTGAGGAGCCTCTGTTTTTGGCACTGGGTCTAATGGGAATTGGTCAGTAGCTGGCAAGTACGGCTATGTATTTCTTTTACCTATTTTTTTTTTCCCCTGACCAAACTTCCTTGATTCATTGTTGCTATAATTCCTGTTTAGCCAGACAGTGATGGAGCTGCATGGGGAGAGTTTGAGGAGGGAAGTCAGACCCATCCCCTATTCCCCTGCTGATAAAAATAGTTCCAAAGGAAAATTCTGGCTAGTAGGCTGCGAATACAGCAACTCATTTCAGAAGCACCTGGACTTTACTTTGTGCTTCAGTAAATATTTTAGTATTTTATATTAAGTATTCATTGAGTTGGGAACAGTTACCTTTCATTATTTTCTTGTCTGAATTGTTCCAACGCAATTAGGGAAGAGAAATTAGGGAATGAAAGAAAGAAGCAAATTTAGAAACATTTTAATATCAGCACACTAGCAGTTAGCATATCTCCCTTATGAGAATGTTAACTCAAATGCACATAACTAAACTAGATGCCAATTATATGATTTTAAATGTTTTAGAAACTGTAATAGTTCTTAATTAAATCAAGGCAACATAAACTGTCTGGCTTCATAAGGAAGAGTGGAGATATGTGGTATCTGCTTTCAGCACAGCTGATGTTTGTCTTTATAATTTAATATGATAACATGTCTCACATTTCCGGTTTTTCACCACATTTCATGTGGCCATGAATCTGTTCTGAGTTATATTGAAGTTGCAACACAAACTTGTTTCAGCTGAGTGGTGGGTACAGTACCGTGTGCTGAATGCATTTGGAAGGAGTAGGTCAAGGCAGGGAGTTATTTGATTAGAGTGGACCAACAGCCAGTGCCTCTTGGGGTGACTCAGATAGTCTGCAGATAATTGATTTAGATCTACTTTCTACTTGAATCCAGAGAAGGAATCCTTTTAACCTGTTTTGAATCAGTTTATAGTGACAGAATACATGTTGTGACACTGAAGATTGATTATATTCCCAGATGGACAGAGTAACCTCCTTTTGGATATGAAATCCTCACAAGAATTTTAACCCAACCCTTTCTCTTTGTGTAAGCTTGAAAAAGTGCTGCCTAATTGCACTGGAAGGAGGGAAGGAGGAAAAAGACTCTCTTGCCACTGAAACATCCATGCAAGTCATAATGTTTTCTTTTTCTCCAGTATACAAACTGTTTACAGATTCTTGGTGCCTCTTCATGGAGTCTAATTACGCATTAATTCAGTGTCATAAAAGCATGCAAAGCAAAACACTGAGTGGACAATAGTACATTTATTTTGGAAAGAGTAACATTTTGCATAAGTGAGTCACTGCTTCAATACTAAATCTATACTGTGTCTAGTGAGGCATTGCACTTATTTGCAATGCGTTTCTCATTGGATCAGGTTTTTCAATACAGTGAAATGCCTACTGATGTCTGCATTAAAAGGAAAGTGGTGGGAAGAGAAGTGGGATAATTAGATTTTGTCAATACTTATGATTGCTGCTTTCAGCTTCTTAAAACCTTTTCAAAAATTTACTTTCCAGTTTTCTCTCCATCTCCAGCAGCAAAGAACTAATATTTAAATGTCATACTTCTTCAAACAGGCCGTGTTTTCATGTTGAGGTGCAACTGCAATATCCAGAAAGGGGGAAAAGAAGTAACATTGGATTGTCATGATATTGGAGGCTACAGACTGTGGAACTCATACATAGGCCACTTCAGATTATAACACTACAGGATTGTTTTTTTCTGTGCAGTTCCTCTATGCTCAGTACCTGTACTTTAAAATGGGAAAGATACTTATTACTTTTACTATGTGCATGCCTAATGAAAGATTGTTTCCTATTTTAATTAACAATGAATGTTGACAAAATTCTGCATTCAAAACTCACACATAATAGTTCTGCATGTCTAGCAAATGAGCATGTTTTAGCAATTCCTAATTATACTTTTGAGCTTCTATCTGAAAAAAATCATTAGATTAGAGAGACTCACCTGATGGAATAAAGAACATTTCCATTTTTGAAAATCCGCAACAACTTATTATCTGTTGTAACTTCATGAAAGTTGGCACCTTTTTCATTAGCAAAGAACAGATCAGGTTTCCAAATTGAATCCAGCATGGATGGATCTAAATCTAAAGAGTCATCTGGATATTCACTGTATGCGAGGCGTGGATCATTCCAATTCTGACGGAGAAAGATGTTCACCCGGTAATCCTGAATAAAAGAGAAAACAAGTACGGCTTTATCAAGCATAGGGATTTAGCTTTTATTTCATTTCTTAGCCATGTAATCCCCTGTCCATCTGTGGATGACAAAAGAACTACTTAGCTGACTGCCAGAATGATACCCATTTATATTATTGGGGACGCAATGGATAAGAATAAAGATGCATTTCAGGGCAATCGAAAAAAATCCTCAGATAAGGAAATCCAACCTCCATGTACAGTTCATATAATTCCATATAACGCTACCCCTATCATAAATTTGTCTTGAGTTTGAAATGAGAAGCATAAAAAGAGTTTTATGGTGTTACCTTTTTCTGCTCAATCCCTGGCAGGGGTATTTCCACTTCCCTCTTTCTGTCAGTGAACATCTATCCCACTGTAAGGGAAGCTGAATTAATTTTTTTTTCTCTCTCAATCCTTACTTGTTTTAGACCTACCATACAGGTTTTCTGTGCCTCAGTTCCCTGTTGAACATTGTGTGAGCAGTAACTTGCCATACAGCAGTCTGAGGAGGGCACATGTTCCTTCTCTCTTCAAATAGGGTAGAGACCATATAAGTCTTTATATTTTAAATTACATGACCTGAGGTATGCCTATTTACTTTACTCTTCTCAGTAGAATATGAAGAGTTTATGGACAGGATTAGTCACAGAGTAAAGGTCTTCTCACATGTGTGAGACAGAACAGGAGAAAAATGCATAGCAGGAAGGCCAAATGGGAAAGGAAAATGGAGAATGACAAATGATGGAATCCTTTCAAGATTATGTTAAGTGATTCTGTATGTCATTATGAGTAAAGTTTATTTGTTTAAGTTGTTTCCAGCTATTAAGAAGAAAAAAAAGTCCTGGTCAAACTCACTGAAGCAACAGGAGCTATTTTTCATTGCTTTCTTCCTTGAAAACTCTGACTTAAATTGGCACTCATTCACTAGAAATACAAAAAATCCTAATCTATCAAAAGGAAAGAGATGTATTTGACTGCTGTTTTATAAAGGACAAGTATTCATCATCTCAGTTTATAATTACACATTGTGAACACAAGGCCGGTCTGCTTTAAATAAGTAGGGTTGTTTGATGCAGACACAGATGCTAGAATCAAACTGCCTGAATTGATTTGTTGTCCTACAAGAGGCTCTGTATCCTTGTGTGCTATTTACCCGAAAAAATGACTCTTAATTCAAATAACTGTGACAGAAGGGTTCCTTGAGGGGAGGGAGAAATCATCATTTCAGTTGTGGTGACTTCCACAGCCTCATCTGTAACCTCAGTGCTGCCACTGTCTGAACAGCTGCTGTACCCTGGTTATACAGAACAACGGTGGGACATGGGTCTGCACTTGCTTCACCATACTTCAAAACCACAAGGTAAATCTCCTTAGAAGGTCAGGATACTGTTAATCTGCTGCATAAGGGTCAATAAAATAAAAATTGGAGATCAGGTAATTGCTCTTTGCTGTCCATGTCAAGGCTTAGGCCACTATGGGCCTCAGTACCAAGGTTTTGATGAGTAATTTCCAGCATACGGTAAAATCTGAAACACTTACAGAATATTTTGATTTCCACTTCATTATACTTGTACAGACAGAGCTATATTACCATAACATAGAGAATGTAGCTTTATGGAGATTTTTGCACAAATCCTCAAGATATCCTCAAGATAATTTCCTAAGTCTCACTATTTCTTCAATGCATTTTTCATATGCACTGTATATGGAATCCTTCTAGATCTGAGAGATTCCAAAATATGCCCCTCATTTGCAAATTGAATATCACTTGCTCTCATAACTTTTGTATGCTGTTATTTGGACCAAGTCTTCAGAATTTCATGCATAAATTACAGCACTCTCCCTGTTGCCATTCCAAATATGATAATTTTGCCTAATAAATACTTCTAAGTGAAATACAGACTTGTCTTTTGTATAATGCAGTCAAATGATTCTTTCTTCACTTGTTTTAATTATAACAAATATTGTTCTTGTGGAAAATTTTTTCTTTATGTGTTAACAATGACACTTGTAATGAAAGCTCATTTTCACTGCTGTACAAGAAAGGTTTATATGTTGCAGAACACATTGATAGCTTTAATTTTTACTGCTAAGATTTTCCAAAGTTACTGTCTTGGTATCTGAAAAGCATGCAACTTGGCATACTTTTATTGCTGCCTTGACTGGTATAATTAGACAGGATGGCCTGTGGCATAATAGTACTTCGTGGTAATAACCTCTTTCCATTTTAAATTTATTCACTGTTCTTAAGTACTATGGCTGCACTTAGGTAATCACCTTGTCCAAATTGATGGAATTTTCTAGTTTGCCATTACATAGCTGAAAATTTCAGACTGGACCAAAAAGATTTTCAGCTAAAAAATTCTATATGTCCTTCACAAAAATTTTCTAGGACAGAATGTCAAATATTTAACTTGCAGTTAGCAATTCAAATTTTCAAGTAATTTTCCATGCAGGTTACCAATTTCATTGCAAAGTCAAAGTGCAGACAGAAGAACCTTGAAATTCACACTCACATTTGAGAAATGCAAATGCAGTTTTTGTATTCCAAAGGATTGCCTTGTATTTCCTCATGCTTAATAGTTGGACTTCCACCATTACTGAGATTACTTATGATGCAGCCTTATCTGTTCAAAAGAATATGCAAAAGCAAGTGCAGGGAACTGGACAAGGTAGTCAGTTTTGTGAGAGTAGACATGAAAAGTTGGATTTCTTTGAATTGAAAATACAAAGGTATTTTCAAAGGTATGCTATGAATTAATTTATTACTTGCTTTCTTTCTGTAAGTATATCATAAGGGAGAGAAAAACCACTTTAAATCTAAAGACAAGAATATCCTTCCTTTACTTTTAATAAATTTATATGGAACTGAAATGTTTTTCTTATTTTCTTATGCTAACATACACTGGTGATGTTTTCACTGGTCTTATTTATTATAGCAAATAGGAGGATTATTTATTTTTTATTACATTTTTGCATTATTACTGGAGTACTGTTTAAGGTTCCTGTGTTCCCAGTGTAAGAAGAGAACTGTTTGACCAAGTCCAGAGGAGGGCCACAGAGTTGATAGGACAGGAAAACCTCTGCTATAAAGACAGGGTGAGAAAGTTGGGGCTGTTCAGTCTGGAGAAGAGAAGGCTGAGTGAAGAAATTTTTTATTTGTGAGAGTGATGAGGCACTGGAACAGGGAGGTTCTGGATGCTGCAACCCTGGCAGCATTCAGAGGTGGGTTGGATAAGGCCTTGAGCAACCTGGTTAGTGGGAGGTGTCCCTGCCAATGGAAGGGGGGGAGGGATTACAGGGTTTTTAAGACCCATTCTAATACCTTAACATTTTATGAATCTATGATTACAGGGCTGAACTGCAGCAAGGATAGTGCATATATCTATGCTGTTTGGCATTTCAATTAATGAGTGAAAACCAATTGCAACAAGGTCCATGCTCCACCATTAACGGTAACTCATTAATTTGTCAAAGATTTACCACAGCAGCTAAAGAGAAATTAACAGTGATTTAAATCAATTGCTTAGTACTTAGCTTTAATTGACACATTAAATCTGTGTCAGACTACCAATATTTGACTAATGCCAAACATTACTGAGAAGATGCTTTTCTGTACTGAAGAGCTGTAGGGCATTCATTACAAGAAGCAATGCAGATACACTCTTAATTGTGATAAAGAGTTTGTCTATGCCACAGAGAATCCTTCTTGGCAATCTGTTGCTGGATATTTCCATAGGTGGAATCTCTCTTTCCAGAACTGATTTTGGCAGTGGATAAAACTAAGGATGTCTTTATTGTTCTGTCTTTGGAACTACAGAACCCACAGAGAGGCTGAGAACAACTGCAGTACTGTACCACTCCCTTAGAACAAAGCAACTTTGTGAATTTTCTAGATTCCTCCCTCAGACATCAATGTCATCATGGATGTGCCTTAAGAAAATGACTTCGTGCAATTTTTGTTTCTAATCCTCCCACTCCTATGATTCTACTGGATCAGGAAAAGTATTCAGTTCTGCACACGAACGTGTGGAAAATTTTCTGTCTGGTCCTGCCTGAAGTTAGTTGGTTAAACACTTTGTGGGTGATTAGGATGTCTAGATTTCAGTCCTTGAAGGCTGAGGATAAGCAATAGGGCCTGTTCAGTTCCTGGATAAAAACTCTAATCCTAGTCTAGACTGAAAATTGTGGGTTCTCCTGCTCCCTCCATTGAGTAGGACAGCCCAGTTGGATGGAAGGTTTGGGTGAAGACTAACTTGTCTCTGATCTCAGTAAGATTTCAAAATCATTTGAGCTATTCGGAAAAGACTGTTGATGGATTTGGATGAACAGCTCCTCTGAGCAGTAGATTTTAAGGTTTAATGTTTTTAATATTTCTAGGGTTTGGGTTTTTTTTTGGTAAGTTAGTTTTTTGGGGGTTTAGTTTGGTTTTGTGTGTTTCTCATACATTTCAGAACTACTAAATATCTCAATGGGTGTCCTGTGAATGGTTTGGTTGAAACTTTATTTCAGTTTTGCCTAATTCCTTTCAGAGTTTGACTCCATTAACTATCCATCAACACTTATATTGAAGTCGATAGAGCTAGAACTCACTTGGCAAAGAGCTAACTAAAACATTGCTACCCGTAATGTCAGACCTCTCTGACTTCCTTACAAAATTAAAATTTAGTGTTCAGCAAATAAATTTACACACTACTTCTGCACCAAGTGCTCTCCATAGGTATGCCACCTGCTTTCATACCCTTGGAAGTGGTATGGCTTCTGTTAGCATTGTGACTGGCACAGATGAATGCTACTTATTTTCTTCTGGGATAAGTACTACCTCATTTGCCACCACTGCAAATGATGGAGGATAAGAACCTACTGCAACTACTATAGTTCTTTCTTTGCCTTAGAGAAAGTATTGGGTCATGTAGAGGATTCTTATCAGCACAGAGCTATCAGATTCTGTCATACAAGCCATAGCTAAAAAAAGAATATAGTCAGTAGTTTCTGAGACAGCTCCTTGATTTTTGCCTTACTTACTCCCTTGTGTTTTTTACAAAACATTCAAAATCAGTTGAATTCAACACTGTGCTACAATATCTACTTACTTTCCATGCTTTTTAGGGCTAAACCATTGCAAATGGATGGGTTTAGTTTATTTTAGCATTGAATTAATTTTTTGAGTTTATTATCCATGGCAATTTGATTTTAGTTTCTGTGCTCACATATAATCATCTGAAGTCAAAGGTAGTTAATATCTAGGATGCTTATTCTTAAAGAGATTAATTATAGTGCTGACATACTGTATAATAATGTTTGTCATAGCTCCTACTGTGTGTACTAGAATATATATTAATTAAAGATTGAATATACTACTCCCATATTTAATGGAAACTCTGTGTTCTTAAGTCCTAATGGATGACACTAAAATCACATTTTGAAACTTGTTCAATGTAATTACTTCTTTAGGCTTTAGCTTAGGGGCTTTTAAAATGTTTGCACTTTCAAGCAGTAGTAGAGGGGATTAAATGAAAAAGGACATGACAATTACATGAACAAACAACATACACTAAGCCTCTGTCTTCATTTGGTCCTTGCCATGTTCTCAGTTGACAAAAGATTCTGTTTTATTTTTGGCAAGCAAATGATGTGTCCCTGAAGAAGTTTTTGCTCTAACAGCAGAAGGTAGTTCTTGCTAAGTGAAAAGTTAAGTTTTTCTGAGATTATTCATTTGTTCGCATGAATTTTTGGTGCTATATATTCCATTTTGTTATTAATGAATTTTATGCTATGAATAATGAATGGTTTCAATGATAAACTGAATGGGCTAATTTTATGAATCTTTTCTAAAAGAAAAAGATTCATAAACATGTATTTGAAGTCATCCTCTGTTTTGTCTCCTCAGACAAATATAACCAATTAGATCAAATACAATTTTGGGAATTATATTAAATTTTCCTGATGCTTTTTCTTCTGTTGGTGGACAAATAAAACATTGTCTAGAATAGGGTAAACAAGGTAAAATAAAAGGTAAAGCTAAACTAGGGCAAGTCCAGAAGCAGGGCCTGCTAACTCCTGTAGTCTAAACACCTGCTAAAGTGGGCTATGAGGAGGATTATATTTCTAACTTTAAACAAACTTGATCAGATAGGAGTTGACCTTTAATTTACTGATACGCATGAAATTCAGCCCGAGGTCTATTAGGAAAATCATGTTGTTTCAGCAGTTTTACAATGACACCAAGGCAACACATAAAATTTTGTGTATTTGAACTCTACCAGTACTGAGGAGAAAGGGATCATTTTGTTTGCCTATCCAAAGACATCATCTAGAGGCATTTTAAAATCCCTAAGATATTTTGCCTTTTGGCTGCTGGTTCAAAAAGATGCATGTCACCTGCAATCCTGTGATATGTCTACTTTTCCTGATAGGGAATTTTTACAGCCTTTTAGGGATTTTTACATCCACACTAAATGTACTCAGGCAGCTAAATAAAAGTTTTACAGACACAAACTCCATTCTATCGATTTGCTAGCTGATCCTTTCATGAAGAAGTTAACTTTGTGAACAAGTACACGTGGGTCAAGATGAGAAGTAAGAAAGAAAGAAGAAATGTCAAATTTGTGGGCTTCCATGAGGTCCATGATGAAAGGGTTAGAAGTAAATTTTACTTATTGAAAAATTAATCCATATTTTAAAAGATCTCAAATACTGTAGTTTGTAACACTATGGTAATACCAGAACAGCAGTCACAAGCACAAATCTAAAACATTTTCCCTACATTTTGCTAAGCTGGGAAATAGCCTTGTTGCCTTGTAAGGGCTAGTATAAATATTTAAAAATTGAAATAAAACTATCCAAAATTAATGAAATAATTAACTAGTGTAAAATATAAATATATACATTGAAAACTGTTCTTATATTTGTATATAGTATATATTTTTATATATATTATATACATTAAAAAGACATAGAAATTATGCATTTAATATAGTCAGTTTTCTGAAACTGTAGAGCAGCCAGATTCACAAAAATAAGAAAAACTATATTGCAAACAAGAGACTCAATAATGGCTGACTAGAAACATCAAATTTTCAGTATTCTATCCCTTCAATCCTACCAGGAGTTAAGTGGCTAAACCCTCATTCAGTTTAAATCTTTCAAAAGAAGATAGAGGAACTAAAAAGAAGATTGTGAGATCCCACATATTGTAGCTTGCAATGTCTGTAGATGGAAAGCAGACTAGAAATCTTCTTTAACTAATCCTGTTATGCCAATAAATCAGCTATACATTTACGTCTTCAAAACCCATTAACTGAAAAAGAAACCTAGTGACTGAAAGATCAGGCAATGTAAAGACTGCTTATTCTTTAAAGTAAGGGAATAAATTCAGATTCTCCAGGAGTGCTTTTGAAGATTATTGTTTTATCATCAAAACCAGGAAAACAAGGAATAATGAATACCTACTTTTTCTCAGTTATATGTTGCTCAATACATTTGTTTTTAATTCACCTTCAATATCTTCATGGTTCTAACAAAGTTTCAGGTCAGTATCTATTCACACTGCCTTGGTTTCCAGTGAGAAATGCCTTGAGGAGGTGGCTGCCTGTTTATTTTTATTTTTTTTTTCCCTGGGAAAGAAAGATATGGGATTAAATTTGCTCCTGGGCAAAATTAAATTTTAAGCCTGGAGGCTTGCAAGTTGGGATCTTTCCAAACTCTGGAGAAGGCTGCGGCTTGTTTGAGTTGAGGTAAAGCTAATTTACTCTACAGTGGCTGGTACAGGGCTATGTTTTGATTTGTGCTGAACACAAGGTTGATAATATAGAAGTGTTCCTCTGTTATTGCTGAGCAATGCTTTAACAAAGCCAAAGAATTTTTGCTTTTCCAGCTGCTGTGCTGAAGGGACTGGGGGTGCATGGGGAACTGGGAAGAGACAGAGCTGGCATGGCAAACACCCGTTGACCACAGCAATATACCATACCATATAGGCATCCTGCTCAATATATATCAGGGGGAGAATGGGGTAGGGGGAAAGAAGGAGGAGGAGCATATTTGGAGTGGTGTTGTTTGTCTTTCCAAGAAACTGTTATGTGTGATGGAGCCCTGCTTTCCTGGAAATGGCTGAACACCTGCCTGCCCATGGGAAGCAGTGAATTAATTTCTTGTTTAGCTTTGCTTGTGTGAGCAGCTTTTGCTTGGCCCATTAAACTGTCTTTATCTCAGCCCACGACTTCTCTGGCTTTTACCCTTCCAATCAATTCTCTCCCTGTTCCCACTAGTGGAGGAATGAGCCAGCGGCTGTGGGGTACTGGTTTGCTGGCTGGGGTTACATCGTTGCAAGAGGGATTTCTGTTGGCTTTGAAGTGCTTTTCAGCTCTGGATGAAATTGTTGAGAAAGTCAAAGCCTCTGCAAGCTGGAGCACTAGAGGCAGAGGAGGAGAGAAGCTTGTGAGTTGGGATTACCTGCAATTTGGAGGAAGGGAGGAAAGTGTCCATCTATAGATCTCTGTCTAGAGACACCTGTCTGATGAATCTGAACAGCAGAGTAGCACTTCCTGGGTAAGATGGCTAATTAGATAAAGGGTTAAATGCAAATGCTTAGGAGTGAGAGAAGAGAGAACCCAATTTCTGTGCTGAAGGAGATGGCTGCTGCTGAGATCCTCATAATATCTTGTAATATTCTGAAGTCATAAGGGTAATTTTGTGCAAAAAGAAATCAAACTGAGAGATGCGTTTTTTAATTTGTAAATTGGCATTAGGATCTAAAAGGATTTGGGGTGGGGAGGGAAGATGTATAACACTATTGATATAATGGCAATAATGACATAGGGTGTGGCATGTCAGTAAAAAATGCATATCGGACCACACCTTGCTGTGATTATGCTGAATTTTAAAGAAAATTAAAGCCTGAATCACAAACTCATAATACTTCTAGTTCTGCTAGCTTTTAATGGCCATAATTGATAGCAAAATGTGTATTGTCTATGGAAAAAGAAAACTACTATGTAAAAAACAGATTCTTACAAACACTTATGATAAATTGTATAATTTTACTGTTTAGTTTTAAAGTATTCTAAAATGGTTTCAACTTTTTTTAATATATGATTTACAATTTATCTTTTCACTATTGGTATGAGGTATAAAAGTCTGAGCATACAGCTCTTGCTGAGTGATTACTTTGGCTACTGTAATTAAAAATTCACACCCAGTGTATGTAGACCCAGAGAGCAGGGAGGACCAATTCTTTGGAATAGAACGAAGGAATGATGGGAGAACAAAGTTTTTAAATGATGCTAAAATGATGCTTTGAAACTTATTCAAATCAAGAATTCCAAGGTCATGTAGAATGTTTGTACTGGGAACTTTTCCAGGGCATATTTACTAGACTTAAGAATAGAAATTAGGAACAAAGGTGACAATCCAAAAAATCTTTATTTTTTAAACCAAGTTCATTCAACAACAATTCCAAAGTCCACTGTAGCTTTTGTTACTGTAAACAGAGTTAGAAAATTGAAGATTCATGCAAAATTGAGGGAGACAGGCTATGGTCTTACAGTGAGAGATGGGGATTTATGGACTTATCTCCTATTAGCATTAATGGGAGTTAAGGACAAAATCCACATTTATCATGATGAGATTAATTTCCATTGCTTAAATACATATCATGAAGCAGCTACACTAAAAATAGTCTTAAAACTATTACTTTTGACCTAGTCCTTTGATTTAACTATTTTTAATAATGTTGTTACACTGGTATCTGTGTTATAATTTTAGGAAACCTCATGAGTGTTACACAATCATAACCCCAAGGGAGTTCATCTTTCATGATTGCAACAAAATAAGAAAATTCATTAAGAGCATACTTCATATGATGTGAACAGAGCTATGTAGTGATGCCACAAACTTATTTTCACAGATACTATGATTTCCTACAATAGTGACTCAGTAGAACTCAGCTTGCAAATTAGATATTTTCACTGCTTTTTCTGGATAATGCCACAATTGCTATACCAGGATGTAGATTTTTAGGAACAGCCTACCTGATAACAGCCTTCAAACAGATTGAAAAGACTAATATGGTAATGTGGGAGTAAGTAAGAAAATACTGGAAGGGATGAGAGTAACGTCACATGATTTCATAGAGCAGTGCTGTACAAATAATGGTTTTCCCTTCAATTGAAAAAGTGCAATCAGAGGAAGAGGATGCAATACAAACAAATATAGATAAGGGGAAATAAGTGTGAACTGTTCCTCAGCTTTGCTAGAAGATTAGATGACTTTAGGTAAACAAAGGATATAAAAATTTAACTAAAGGCTAAGTCTCCCTTGGAATGAGAAGATAAAGAATCTGGAAGAACCTTTCATAAGTTTGTAAAGAAACCATTTGGGTTTTAGGAAGCATTAGAACAGGTGATGGGTAGTGCTTAAAGCAGCATTGTAGCAAGGGCTTGAGCTGATGATGTAGGAGGTCACTTCAGGTCTTCTGTAGCTAATAAGTGCGGTAAGTGCTGTGGGGAAGTAGAAAGCTTTGTGTCTGCATACTGAGCTGTTCAGCTTTCTGTATTATACAGTGTTTTGAAAATTCTTCAAGAATGCTTGTTAAAATGGAGCATTTGTGTGTCTGGATGAGCTGATTCTAACACCTGTCTTGGTAAATATTTATCTGTTTTAGATAAACCAGAACAATTACTTCTATCTTAGAGTAGTAAGGCAACTGTAGGTCTGGGTTCAGCCTTTTCTTCAAATGAGGTAAACAATATTTGAAGCTAGGTTTCCATTAATGTAAACAAGAATTTAAAGAACTATCACCCAGCACATAAGCAGCAAGGCTGCTATTTCCCTGGACCTAAGAAACTGACTAGTGGGTTATAAAATGTTTTCAGAACTTGTTTATACCTGAAGTTGTAATAGATATCAGTATACCTGATTTGACATTTCTTCCAGGACCAGGAAGTCTAAACAGAAGATATGCATTTGATATAGTATAGAGATACTGATATATCAGCAAATCAGATACTTGACTCTCATGTTTCTATGCATAGCTTCAAATTGAACTCATTCTTTACCAGCACCTCTAAAAACACGTCCTCAACAGCCGTTAGTGATCTGCAATACAAAACATCACCCTTGATCCTCTGCTGCACGCAGCAGGTGCCATGTCACAGCTTGCAGCTTGGTGAGACATCTGGGACATGGTTGTGCTGCCTTTGCCTTGTATTTTCTTGTCCCTCTCTACTTCATTATGCTGTTGTAAAGCCAGCCAGTGTTTTACCTGGTATCTTCCACCACAATTTCCAGGGAATTCCAAGATTCCATTGTAAAATGTTATCCTAGACTAAAATTCCTGGAGCAGAAGTGTACAAAAAGATGCTTCTCATTTCTGCTTAGAAAACCAGAGGGCATAGGAATTCCTTTTTAATTTTGAAAAGAAAAAAAGCTATTTGTTTACTAATTCATATCTTGTATATGTAGTGATGTGTTTTTCCAAGCATACTTTGACTGCATCCTATAAAATTTTCTTATAACATGGAATAGATGCTGTATCTCAGGAGGGTGATATGATCTCTCTGCTTAGAATGCAGGTTCAGCAACAGGATTTGCCTGGATTAGTCCAGGCATGTAACAAACTGGACAGCTGTAGAACCACAGAATTTGTAAAACCTCTGTCTACTCCTGACTCTGTGACCCAGGATCGAGGTAGCAGAGGCCAGTGTATGAAAAATAAAGAATATTATGAAATCTGATGTCCAAACTTGCACAAGAACAATCAGTTCTTCTGTCTTGATAGAAGGGAGTTGATTGTCAAACAGGAAAACATTTTATTTCTAAATTTTTCTTTTTAAATTCTGAAATTGTAAATTGGCTATTATTGTGAGGACTCGCTTTCACTCATCTGAGATACAAAGCATATATATTTCTTCCTGAGACTTCAGTATTAACACATTGCTATATATACTGGATAGATTTTTCAGTGTCTTTCAGTAAAGACACATCTACTTCCTTGTATTTGAGATAATAGCCTAAATTATTAATTTGAGAAAAAAATGTTTGGTGAAACTCTTCAGCATTGAGATTTGTAATGTGTACAAGGGAACACTTCTTCCAAGCAATCTATTGAAAGGCTAGAATAGGCACAATAGAAAAAAATCAGAAATTCTTATTGAAGAAAGATGAAGATAAAGAAATTAAAGAGTTGTGGCTCATGAAAGTACAGTAATTATGGTGCCTTAAAAATGGGTTGGTGTGGTTTAAAAGCATATTTTATTTGTAAATGCAAGATAATCTCATTAGTGGGGGGAGTACAGAAAGATCTATAACGTGCTTCCTATTAACATTCAGTTCTTTTCTGACTGAATCAAGAAACTTCCCTGAGCAAAAACATGGTAAGGCCAAATAAAAGACATGATTTTCAATTGTTAGTTGAGATTAATTAAGAGTGTTAAGTTAAAATCAAATTAATTAATTCAGTGTTAATTTTCTGCGCTGTTGTTATTTGCCATCACATCTCTCCATGAGCATCCCCTTCAATGCACTTTGAGCACATGCATTATGATAAGCGTATTAACACACACTGAGTAAAAATTGCTGTAAATCTGCATTAAGGTCAGAATTGTACCTGACCTTTAAAACTCAGAAAACCTTGAGAAAGTTTATCAGTCACATTTCCTAGAATAAAAGCAGACATTTTGGTATGGCCAACTACGGACCAAATAGACTACTTGTTTTGTGCATTCAGTATTCTGACTCAGAACATTTGCAGATGAAAATGTTAGCACTGATATTATTCTGACCCTGTATGACTGAATAATCTTTTCTCTTTTTTTGGTATTTGCCAACAATGTATATGACACTGCTCTTAATGATTACAAAATCTTTTAGCCTTAGTAGATACAGTGTGAAAACAAGCTGAGCACAGCTTGAGCTACAAAACCCTCTAAGGAACTTTTTAGGGTATTGTGATAAAAGCTGAAATTTAAGTTCCACTGCAGCAGTAAGAGAAGTATTGCTTTCCAGTAGGATATGGTTCCCATATTGCCAGTATAGATTTAATTTACGTGACCAAATCCAACTGATTTGCCAGATTTTTAAGGTTATGTGTAGCTTAGGTGTGTTACTATTTATTTAAAAATTAAAAACTTCACTTGTTAATTTGTATTAAATATGTTAATTTTATTATAACAAAATAGTATTTTTATTGGGGGCTTTCACAATTTTTAATCTTGTATTCCAGATTTTAAAATTCTTGTGTGTAAAAGCCCAGAATAACAGCAATATGTAAAATATGAAACAGTGGTCCTAGGTTTTCCTTTATATGTGTGAAACAATAGGAGTTTTACTTGTCCAGAGGAAAAGTGTGAAATTCTTACTTTGTGAATACCATTGAGATATGCACAGATCTAGTTCTACCATTCAGCTTGTTAACATAGAATAATTGGTGAGGCTGGGTCCTACGTGGTGCCAATGATAAAAGTTTGTTTAAGGGAGTTCTCAATTATGTAGCCTACTTTTTTTCCTGCCTCCTCAGAGCATACATGGCATAAATGAAATTGCTCATATGATCACTTAAAATCACCTAGGTTTGACTAGAATCACGGCAACTAGCAAGAGGTGGCATTCTTTTTGGCTGTGAACCATCTGATTTGTGTTTTGAGAAAAAGAAAGAGAATATGGAAGGAAGGAAGGAAGGAAGGAAGGAAGGAAGGAAGGAAGGAAGGAAGGAAGGAAGGAAGGAAGGAAGGAAG
>VZUI01046886.1:0-41383 GCA_013401135.1 Cettia cetti
GAATAGAATAGAATAGAATAGAATAGAATAGAATAGAATAGAATAGAATAGAATAGAATAGAATAGAATAGAATAGAATTACAATACAATAACAATACAATACAATACCAATACAATACAATACAATACTGTTATAAACATTTCTTAATGTGGGAAAATATATGTTATCAGATCTCTAAGGAAGTATTAATTATTTGGACACTTGCTTTCTTTTCTTGCTTCTTCTTCCAGTATGTTCAAGAATGCTGTATATCATATATATCTTTTCATCCTGCTGGATTTTCAGTACCTGGGCTTAATTTGTTTGTTTTAAGCACTTTTTTTATTTTTAGCATTATGCTTTCTGATGGGTTTCTATTGTTGATAAAATTTCTATTATCCTCTGGTTTCAACATCACAATTTTTCATAAATCTCACAGTTTATGACTAAGGTGGATTTTAAAGGCAGGTCGCCATGGGGGAGTTTACTGAAGGTGTTCATGTTGGACTGAATTCTTGGAGCTTTGGATTCTCAGTTCAGTGGCATTTGAAGTCCTTTCTTGTCCATACAATTCTCTGTCCTCATGATCACGGTAGTGGCATTTCCAGAACATTTACAGTGCTTTTTCAAAAGATATTTTCTCTATCATCAGAATCCCACCAGAAGGAAGCTGTGCAAGGACCTTCTGTACATGTTGAAGAAAGCCTTCTTTACAGTGTGTTCCAACTATGCACATGAAAGAGAAACTAATTTTTTTTTTTCCTGAAAAGAAATGCAGTGGCCAGCAGATACCTTTCTTAAGTAGTCAGTTTTTAAGAAGTAATTGAATATCACCTCATTAGCCTTGTCTCCTCCCTTCTTTCCTAAAAGTTAAACTATTTGTTGAAGGAGGTGTGTGTCTTCATTTAAGACAAATTAAGTGGGTGTACAGTCTAAAGTGCGTTACCTCCTCTGTAGTTTAACCAATCCCTTTCCACCAATGAGAAGAAGCAAATATGAGTAAATGCAAGTGAAAAAAGTAACAGTTTACAAAAAACCCAATCCACCCAGAACAGCAACAGGTGAAAAATATCAGTAACTGTCACTAGTTATTAAGGTGCTGAAATCTCTCTGACCGTGGGGACAGAGTGGCGTTCCAGCGGGCAGAGCAACCCCCAGTACGGTGGACCCATTGCCACCCGCTGTGGGGAGACAAAGGGAAAGGGCGGCAGCCCTGCCCTCCTCCTCCATCTTTCTGGCAGCAGCAGCTCTCTCCACAAGTGCAGCTGGAATCTCTGGTGGCTTGTACTCACTCAGAGACTGGCACTGGGTCAGGGGCTGGGTGTTTGTCAGGGACTGGAACTCATGGAGGGATGATATCCTGTCGGCAGCAGAGTAAGTAGCCAGCTTGGGCAATTCAGACTGCTGTCTCGCTGCCTCCTCCCATACTTCATAGCTATCAATGCTGCTGTTCCCATGGGTATGTTGCAGGGGCAGATACAGTGTCCCCAAGCACTGAAAATGGTACCCCCCTGGCCATTATTGCTGCAAAATTCACTCTGAAACTGTTTTTGATTGTGAAATGCAGCTTCTTGGGTTGCTACCATTTTCAGTAGACCCAAAGGCAAGAAGCAAGAGAGGCAAGAGACAAGAGAGAGCCTAGAGTCAAGCCAACAAACAGGAGAACATAACTTGGGTGACTGACTTCTAAAAGGTACCAGCTACCCCCTCTGCTGCCCTGCAGTTTCATTTCTGGCTGCAGGGTCTTGAAAGACACAGTAACAATTTTGAGCATAGATAGATAAGGAATAAAATAACATTTTGAGTTACCCAGGGGAGTGTTTTATCTCACCCCTATTTTTCCACTTCTCTTGATTTGTCACTTCAACATTTGAAAAGCCAAACAGAGCACAATTACATCTAAGAGTGTAGTTTAATACTGAAAACATTTCTTTCCTTAGTTCAAAGGAGCTAGCTTTTGCAAGACAGGAGCAATATACCTATGAGCAGTGTTTTGATGAAAATGGCTACTACAGCTCATGAAACACAAAGATATAGAGTATGGGAGACCTTAATGAAGTCTGATTTCACTGGCAAAAAAGGGTAAATCTGAAGTATAACTAATAATCTGAATTTATATGTGTGTAATTTTTCAAAATTATTATTTGCTGGTAGCTTTATATTTGGGAAATTTCCGCTCTTCCAGTCCGCAGAAAGTCATACACATACAGCTGGTGGGTTTTTAAGTAGACAGTCTGTTAATAATGTTCTGCAGGTACAACTGCTAATTTTGAGACCTCATTTCTTGGCTGCCTCTTAGCCAAATTAGGAACTAGATAACTGTGATGCAAGTTTATACAACAGATACATCTTAAAGATATATCTGGCAGATTCTGTGCTACAGACTCCTCCGATGCATGCCGAATGCCAAAATGCCAAAACTATATTTTTATACCTGTGGCTTTGTTCATCTATAGAAGGAAAAGGAAAGCAGATTTATTTTACTAATACCAGAGATACCTTGGTGGAACAAAAATGATTTGTCAGTACAATATAGCAGACTTGCTATATTGAACTTTTCTTTTTTTGTGGCAAAGACAGAGATACCTGTTTGCAGACTTAACTGTAGCACTGACATGTTGTAATCTGTTTTGATTCACTTGGTGATCTTAAACTTCTTCCTGTGTCCTTTGAAAATTAAGAGACCATTTGAGATCAGAAAGGCTTTTTAGTGAAAAAATGGAATATTTCACAAAAAAGAGAGTAATGAGTGGATGTGTAGGATAGGGTCACTAGTGAGAAGGGCCATCGTACAGGGGACATGGGCACCTGTGTGCTACTGAGGCAGTGCGATGCAGGCAGACTGTGAGTAAATCCACTAATTAAACACCTCTACTTGCCTAAATCCCAGCTAACTGGTCATATCTTCCACTTTCTGTTTCTTCCACAGGACTGCTTGCCAAGTACAAACTGGGACAATCCTGAGATCCAGGATTCAACTTGCATTCCCTGTCACTTGAGGTACAGAGTGCATAGCCCAAGTAGTTGACCTGCAAACTCAGCAGTACTGGAGCCATATTGAGGAAAGTGTAATTGAAGCCAATTTTTGATAGGATCAAAGCCAGGGGTGAGGAAATGTGTGTGCTTAGGAAATTGGCTGAGTCACTCAAGGAACCAAAAGAAACGTAGCTGTGATTGTCATCAGTCTCAAAATGATGACCTCAAAGTAGTTAAAATGATGTAGCTGAGAATAAGCAATAGTTGTAAAAAGTGTCAGGCAACAAAGGAGCACAATTAGCCCTAATGTTTTATAACATATGTAACTTGGGTTATTTGTAATTGATTGTGAAACTCTAACTGTCTGTAAGGGAGCAAAATGTAAACAATATGTGCATTGCATAAGTGCAATTAGGATAACAGAATGAGGCCAAAGAGAGAAAACTGTAGCAGTTACTAAGTAAAAAATACCTGTGAATAATACCAAATACCAGTAGCTCTCTTTTGGGGAAACTGATTTTATAGCAAACAGATAATCAAGATGAGCATTTCTTCCCAAGGAAGGTACCAATGGGTGACAGAGCATAGAAAATGACATTAACATTCTCAGGGCATCAAGACAACTGAGTCACAAAGGGATTGTAGTTTGCATTTTTCATTCTCTGTTTCTCTTTGCTATACTTTGGGAAAAATACCAGTGTTTTGTTAATAAAGAAAACAGTGTGTTTATCCTCTAAATTTGAGGCTGCCTATCCCAGAATATTTTAAAAGTAGTCTAAGTGTCATTACTGATAAAATTCCAAAATAATATAAAATAATGAAACTGGTAAGGAGAGAACAATACAAAAACCTGTGGAAATTCTGCCTACAGATTTTCTTGTAGTATCTCTTGCTTGCAGTTTCAGCCTCTTACAGGAACTCACCTGGAAAAAATGGTGACTTTTTGGTCGTGATATCTCACCATGTCCTGCAAACAGGCTCGTAGAAAGTTTTGTGTCTGGGCATTGGGTATTAGTCCCTTCCCTCTGCATAGCAAAATTAGCCTAAGTGTTATGTGCAATTTTGTTGGTTTCTTCTACTACTAATTCAGGTTCTGGAACTTTGCCCTGTAGCAGAAAGACAGGAGAGAGTGGCCAGACCTTCCCTCAGGTACAGGTAAGCCCTGATGCCAGCCAGGGCACAAACAGGGGGGTGTCCATGGGTGGTTAAGCTGTGAGTTAAGCAGTTCTGAGCAGCCTTTTGGTGACTGCCTGCTGGAGATCTGATTTCCACTGCCAGGGAGACAATATTACAGAACCAGCAGGGAAGGTCCTGAACTGTTCTTCCTCTGCTCAACAGCACAATGGGAAAATCCACATTGTGTTTACTTACCCACTGCCTAACCAGCTTAGCTGGCTTTGTTTCAGTTTAGATGTTAGTGGTCTTTCAAAGGTAGTAAGCTGTACTGACAGAGCTACACTAAGTGGAAAATAAACTTGTTTTCAGTTTCAAGCCTGGGCCTTTGTGGAAGATCAGACAGCTGCAGAAGCTGAGCTGGGTAGTGCTGGCAGCCTTGTGGCCCTGGTATGGTGGGAGCCATGGGAGAGATAAACTCAAGGCAAGAGCAAAAGTGAAGACATCATGTCTTGTCACTCTGACCACTCTGACGAGAGAAGATGTAACAAGGACATTGGTGGCACAGAAGAACATAACAGGGACTGTATAACCAAGAAGATTGTGTTATTAACAGAACAGGGGCAAAGGGTTCCAAGTGGAAAATTTTGTATGGAACTTAGAGAACTGTAAATACGGGTGACTAGTGTAATAAACTGGCTTTGCTTGCATAGCATGGTCTGTGTCTCCCAGTCCCTGCAAATGGTGTTCCTGTATGAGGAATGATAATTTGGCTACCTGGCCATCCAGCAGGGAGCCCCATGGAACTGGAAGTGCTGTTGAAAGGAAACAGGAGCTGGCCAGCAACAATCCCTTCAGGTTTTGAAGGTGATCTGTGGGTCACATGGGCAGTAATATGTCCTCAGAATGTGAAAAAGCACAGCTTTCACAGAGGAACTTTGGGATGATGTGGGGGTCAAGCTCTGGGATCAAGCCTGAGAGGTGATACGATCGTGGCTGGTTTCTTACGCCTGTGGAGAGCTATTTCAGACACTCTTAAAGCTCAGGAGGGTGCTGGGAAAGACCCATCTCTCACTGCCCTCTCAGCAACAGGCAAGGACTCTGCAGAGGAGCTTTCAACATCCCCCATGCCCCCTCTTCTGTGAAAGCACAAGTTTCTAATATGCCAATATGGCCCCCTGAAATCCAGTTTACTGCTTCTGATTGGGATTTGGAATTTGAAGATGATCCCTTTGATCCTAGACCTGTTAACACAGAGAATGAGCCTGATTTATTTTCCCCTAATTTGCATAAGAATTGGCTGTGGCTCTGGCAGCAGGCAGTAGAAGCAGGTCATTTAGAAGTTGTGCAAGTGATTGTTGCACCAGTTATATACCACGGGCAAAGACCCCCTGGGTGGGAAGGTCTGTCTTTCTCAATCATCAAAGAATTATGGTGCACCATGATGGAATACAGTATTAATTCTCTGTATTTTATTAATATGCTCTCCACTGTTCTCAATTCCTATACTATGACTCCTCATGATTTAAAGTTACTTTCCCACCTTCTGCTTTTGCCAATGCAATATACACTCAGGGAGACAGAATGGAAAAAGCTTTTAAAAGCAAAGCTTTTAACCTATGCAGGAAATGCAAATCAGCAAGTTGCTGCCTGAACAATTGAACATCTCATGGGGACAGGGCAGATTCATGGCTGGATGCTCAGGCAAGGGGAATTCCCTGGGAAGTTTTAGACTGTATTAGAGATGAGGTGTACTGTGCTTTTATGAAAGTCCCTGATGCCAGCAAAACACAAAAGTCTTTCACATCCATAACTAAATGTCCAAAAGAACCTTATATGCAATTTATTGATCATCTTTGAGAAGTATTAGACAAAAAGCTGCTCATCAAGAAGATCGTGATGTTATTCTTTTAAAGTTAGCAATAGAGAATGCAAACAGGGACTTTCAAAAGGTTCTTAGGCCACTTAAAAATTCCACAATTATAAAAGTGGATGAAGCTTGTAATCTTATCAGAATGGTTGAACACAAGTTTGAAACAATGGCTGCTGCTTTTACTGCACTCGAGGTGGCCCCTGATCCCTCAAGACAGACTTGTTTTGGCTGTGGAAAGCCAGGCCACCTTAAAAGAGAATGCCATGCCTCAAAAGGAGCAAAGCCAAAGAAACCTGCCTGGACTTTGTCCCTGACACCACAAAGGACAGCACTACGCTAACCAGAGTCGCTCTAAATATGATATTGATGGCAAAGCAATCTCAGAAAATTTGCATCAGAGCATGGGATGGGGACACACTCAGACACAAATTCTTTAGCAAACTCCACAGCAGGAGTGCTGCCACTTACAGCCAGCCACTAATGGAAGCGCCGGGGTGCACCTGGCAGCAGCCTGCAGGTAATTAGTTTAGATTCCTCCATCCATCTGATCCCCTTGGGGGTTAAAGGACCTTTAGGGCAGGGACGGAAAGCATTGCTTTTGGGGTGTTCTTCAACTACTTTGTGCTCCCAGGTGTAATAGATGCAGACTTTTTAGGAGAAATCAAAATCATGATCTTCTGCTCTTGTACTGTACCCCAGGGTTCTCAAGTTGCTCAATTAATATTTTTTTACAATGCCAATGCCTACTAACACAGTGCAAAAACAGAGAGGAAAGAAGATTTTGTATCCACAGGAGCACCTCAAATTTTCTGGACTCAGCAGTTAACTGTTCAATGTTCCAGTTGTAAATGCAAGCTGTCATGGCAAGAGCAGCATGTCACACTCACAGGAGTTATTGATACAGGAGCTGATGTTATGGTCATCTCACAAGCTAAGTGGCTCCCTAGATGGCCACTTACTGTGGTTCTCCAAGCACTCACTGGCATTGGGGGGAGCAGTACTAACTTTCAAAGCAAGGATTTTATCCAAATTGTAGGTCCTGAAGGACACACTACTACTAGTAAACATTTTGTTTTCCAAATTTCCATGGAATTTTGGGTCCTCATCATGCTCTCACAGATGAGAGTCAGAATTGGGTCTGATATTTCCTAGGGGTCACTGATTTGTGCACTACCCTGAAACTGACCTGGAAAACTAACAAACTTGTATGGGCAGATCAATGGCCCCTGCAAGCTGAAAAACTGTGCGCCTTAAAAATCCTGGTTAATGAACAGCTGCAAGCGAGACATATTGTACCCTCCACAAGCCTATGGAACTGTCCTGTATTTGTCACTCAGAAAAGAAGTGGTAAGTGGCATTTGCTTCATGATCTCAGGAAAAAAAATGTAGTAATGGAAGAAATGGGAGCCCTGCTGCCAGGCCTCTCTTCACCTACCGTGATTCCTCAAAATTGTCACTTAACAATCACCAAATCGAAATATTATTTTTTTTTTCACAATTCTGATAGTATAGGATTAAATTTTAATAGCATAGAGATAAGATGTTTCTAAAATTATGGGAATAGATTTGGGGAGTGGGGGGGTGGAAAGAGAAGTTAGGCCGGATAAGCACTGGGAAAGGGAGCGAGGGCTGGTAGGCCCTGGGAACGAGTGTTGGGCTTTGTCTTTACTAGATCATGTGAAACTACGCCCACATAATCATCATATGATAAATGGTATGATTGTTAAACATGATGATTGTTTGGTAGTTGAATATGATTATTGTTTAATTGTAACAAGAATCATAAAAAATGATATTTGAGGGGGCCTGATGAAAATTACAAAAATACATGCTTGGTTAAGATCAATATATACAATAGAACAATATAGGTTTAATAATTAATATATAGTTATATAATGGAAAGGGTAGAAAACATGTTCATTTCAAATCCAGTGTCAGATTTGGGTCTGTACCCCTGATTCCCAGACCTCTTCAATAAAAGCACCTGCATATAATCATTGTGTGATTATGTGTTTCTACACTAACAATTCCTCTGCACCCAGAGGACATGCCAAAATTTGCCTTTCCAGTGCCCAGTTTGAATATGCAAGAACCTTTGCAAAGATTTCACTGGGTAGTTTTGCCCTAGGGGTTTAAAAAACAGTCCCACAATTTGCCAGTGGTTTGTTGCCCAGGCACTTAGCCCACTGCCACAGGCAAAGACCCATATTCTACTGTATCATTGTATGGATGATATTCTCATTGTAGCTGAAAAACAAGACAACAAGAAGGAAACCTTAGCCCTCACCACAGAAGCTGTAAAACATGCAGGATTGCAAATATCTCAGGAAAGGATTCAGCAAATGCCTCCATGGCAGTATTTAGTTGGTGTTTTACATCCCAAACAGTACAGCCACAGCAATTACAAATTTAAAAAAAAAAAAAATTCTACATTACATGAAGCACAAAAGTTGCTAGGGACCATTAACTGGGAATCACAAATTCAGATTTTGCTCCTCTTTTTGCATTGTTAAAAGGAGAGTCAACTTTCTCTTCCCCAAGACATTTGAATCATGAAATATAATTGGCCTTGCAAAAGGTGGCAGATGCTATTGCCCATAGGCAAGCCTCATGATGGTCACCTGATCTTCCATTTTTGCTAAACCTTTTCAATCCTTCGAGGCAACCACATGCCTTGATGTTCCAATGGGATCCTAATATAGCCGACACTTTGCTTATCTTTGAATGAATATTTTTGCCTCATCAAATGACAAAGACAATTGTTACTCAACATGAAATGTTTTCACAGCTCATTATTAAGGCATGACAGAGATTACGAACCTTGGCAGCCTGTGATTTGAACAAATTTATATTCCTGTAACTACTGTCTACCTGCAATGGCTTTTGCAAATGTCATATTGCCCTAGCTGATTTTTCAGGTCAGATTACCACCATTTACCACCTCATAAGCTGTTAGCTATGAACTTTAATATTGGGTTAAAACCCGAGAGCAGTGAAACTCCTTTATAAGCTCTCACAATATTTACTGATGGTTCTGGCTGATCTCATAAATCTGTGTTACTTTGGATGATAATGATACTGGCACATGGGCCTCTGATGTAAGTGTAGTTACTGGGTCTGCACAAATTGTGGAATTAGTTGCAGTTGTTTGTGCTTTCCAAAAATGGCCTACACTTTTTAATTTAATAACAGAAATTTTTTTTATGTTGCAGGTAGTGTTGAAAGAGCTGAAGCTGCTATTTTAAGAGACGTTTCTAATGCCGATATTTTCCAGTGGTTACAATAATTAATATTCCTTTTAGATGCCAGACAACACCCTTATTTTGTTATGCGTGTTCGCTCTCACACAATGTTACCTGACTTTATAGCAGAAGGAAACCAACAGGATGATTTACTTACTTTACCTGTCCAGGTACTTGCTGATTGTCTTGCACAGGCTAAACTTTTTCCATTCCAAAAAAACCATTCCTCTTTTCATCAAAATGCTGCAGGTCTTTGCTGCATGTTTGCTTTAAAGTAACAAAAAGCAAAAGCCATTATTGCTGCTTGCCCTGATTGTCAACATCATAATTTTGTGACAGGGTCACCAGGAATTGACCTGCGTGGCCTCCAAAGGCTCCAGATATAGCAAACTGATCTCACACACTGGCCTGAATTTGGTTGTCTCAAATATGTTCACTCATCCATTGACACCTTTTGAGGTACATTATTTGCATCATGGCACACAGGTGAAACTGCTAAAGATGTTTGCTGTCATTTTTTAGCTGCTTTTGCAAATTTAGGGATTCCTCAGCAAATTAAAACTGATTACTTTGTGTGTTGCTTACACTTCTCAAAGAGTTTCCTTCTTTTTTGCCCTATGGGGAATCCCTCATATCACTGGCATCCCTCACTCCCCCACAGGACAAGCAATTATTGAATGTGTTTATTTAATGCTTAAGCGCCTTTTGGCTCAACAGAAAGAGAAAATGCAGGGTTGTACTCCAATGGAACAGCTGCATAGGGAACCGTATGTTTTCAATTTTTTTAATTGCTATGATGATAACCAAGTTCCACCTATAATCAAACACTTTTCTACTTCTAAAGAAACATCATTAAATGTAGGTAAAAAGCACGAGTTCTTCATAAAAGACCCAGAAAGTGAAAAAATCATAGGCCCATTTCCCCTTATTAGATGGGGAAGGGGTTATGCTTGTGTTTCCACAGATACCAGTCCTCCTTGGGTTTCAACCAAGAAAGTCAGATCCTTCATTGAACAGCCAGCTGATCAAAATATGGGAAAGGAATAAAAGATATATCTTCCATCCTTGGAGAACCAGTTGATCATACGTCCAGAGGTGGTTGCAGGTCTGTTAACTTCCTTTCCCAGCTTGGTCTGTCACACAGGGGATCATCAGGCGTGGACTCTGTGTGAGTGTCAGAGGTGTGGGTGCCTTTGTTATTGTGCATCTCTTAAAAGAAGAGATGACTGTTGGCATTGTGGTTCTTTAAGGAGCAGTCAGAATAATACACAAATTAAACAGCTGGTGTGTGGGCATTGATATGGTTTGCCCAAACATCAAGAATTATCGAGTGAGCAGTGGCTTGCCATTGTTAATAAGTTTTGAAGAGTTAGTTCTAACTCCTCCCATAGTAGTAGTTATGGAGAGCCCTCTATCACAATTGCCTCGAAGTAATATTCGGCTTACGCTAACAAAGGCTTTTTTAGTATTAGTGCTTCCTCCTGTTACTTTTACTTGGCCTAATAATCACCCAAAAATAAATGTATGGATAATTTCAGCCAATTTAACAGGACAAGATACTGTATGCTTGGCTATGGCCTCTCCTGAAAACCCTTTTTCTACTTGTCTTGTTGGTTTGATGTCTTGTGAGGCTGCTTGAAACAGAGGTAGACAGTGTTAGAAAACAAAGTAGCTATTTTTTAAAAGGCCTTTAAAGGATACACCTTGGGCAGTACAAGAGCCTGGCTGTGTCTCTATCCAAGATGGACCCAAGATGGATTTCAGATGGATTCTGAGTCACTAGTTTTCACATTTTTATAGGTTTTTATCCCTTTACATGTTGGAATTAATTGTCCAATTACAGCTTCAGGTATGAAGTCCCATGCTCCCAGATTGCTCTCCACAATTCGCTGTTGTTTATCCTTTTTGGGCCTGAAGCCGCAACCGTGTCCTTGGTTCTCAGGCTGGAAAAGGACTGTTTTGTCTAACTAAACTGTGAGGAGAACTGCTAACACTTTGTATGAAGTTCAGAGTTATATACAAATGCAGTACAGAATCTGGAAAATATGAAAGCTAAAACTTAAGACATCAGGTTTACCTTCAGATACATGTCCAAATCCCTCTTCAGCTCATATTCTTCATTTTAAAAATCATGCAGATCCTTGGGACCAATGGATCCCATATGTCCCTTGTGCAACCTGTGAGCCCCAAGAATTAGAAATTTTGGGATCTGTAAAAATAGACTTTTGTGTTAAATTTAATTATTCTGGGACCAACCAATCTAAAACATGAGAGATGTTTCTTCAAACCAACACATCTTGCTTGATTCAATTTATTCAGAGATTGATTAATAAATCAATAAAGCAAATAATGATTGTGGAACAGAAAGGGGGAATTGTGGAAGATCAGACAGCTGCAGAAGCTGAGCTGGGTAGTGCTGGGTAGATGAAGATATATCTTTTATTCCTTTCCCATATTTTGGTCCTGGTACAGTGGAAGCCATGGGAGAGATAAACTCAAGAGCAAAAGTGAAGACATCATGTCTTGTCACTCTGACCACTCTGATGAGAGAAGATGTAACAAGGACATTGGTGGCACAGAAGAACGTAACAAGGACTGTATAACCAAGAAGATTGTGTTATTAACAGAACAGGGGCAAAGGGTTCCAAGTGGAAACCTTAGAGAACTGTAAATACGGGTGATTAGTGTAATAAACTGGCTTTGCTTGCATAGCATGGTCTGTGTCTCTCAATCCCTGCAGGCCTAGACTTTATAAGTCTAGTGCATAGGCAGTAGCAATGGAGTAAGTTAGGAGAAGTTTTAAGATTATACCAGTGATATTTCTGTGGAGATACTGAGAATGGCACAGGTACTTGTGACCTCTCTGTTTGGGAGTATACCAGAAACTTTTCATTGATGTTTTATCACAGGATTTTCTAAGATGTCTCTCCCGTAATCTTTACTGAAAATAGGACAACGGAAAGGCAGTGTGAGGTACAGCATGGCTCTGTCGTCTGCTTTCACATGATGACTGGGTCCTGCCTAGGATTCTTGCTCACTTGCATGTGGTGACCAGAGGATTGCTTTCCCATTTTCTTCTTTTCTTATTATCCCACATCTTATTATCTTCTTTTCTTATTATCCTTCACAGTACAGTGTCACGAATATTCTGTCCCTGTACCCCTCCAGTGATACAGAAATTGCAACAACCCTGCCATTTAACCACACATTTCATTCATGTTAGTAGGAAGGCTTTCTACTTGGGCTTTAGAGCAGCCCTGCAGCTATTAGAAAATAGATTGGAAAAATTTAAAAAAAGTCCCACCAAAAAGAGATGTCATAGATTATGGCTTTGAAACTCATCTTGACACATCCACTGGTTAACTGATTTATTTTACCATTCCCTCTATAGAGAGAGAACCAGCACATACTCAAGCCCACGTCTGATTTTTGTTTTTCTCCAATTGCCTTGATGCTGCCCTTAAATACCCAGGAATTAGTAAAAATTTCTACCCTTGACTTCTGGCTGAGCAGATGAATGTGAGTGCACTGATTTTCACTTTCTGGCTTGCAGCTGTTTTGTAGCAGTGCAAGTGTGTACTCCAGGAAAAAAAGCAGACAAAGAATTGGCTTCTCTACATGCTGCTGTCTTTTCTTGTGTCCAGATTTGGGCAGGAGAGTGGTGGAAGGCTTTCTATGCTTTTGGCTCTCATCTCCCCTTTTTGAAAGGACTCTTACAATTTCGACTGTAAAATTTATCATAGTGCTTCTGCCAAGCTGATAGGTTAGTGACTTTGGGGAGGTTACAGCCATGAACCCTGGTTTTTATGAAAGGATTTGAATGGATTGCTGGCTGCTTACCGGCTCAAAACTGCAGAGAATAGGAATGCAGAGCCCACTGGGTGGCTTTACCTGGTGTCTGTGTCTGGACATTCTGCTTGCTCCTATTCCTCTCAAAATTCCAAATCAAAAGTTCAAATTATTTCTTATGGTGCAGGCAGTGGATTTTATATTTTTGTATTAATTTCTCCTCCCCATGTTTTAACTGCTGGTTATACTTTGGAGGAAAGAAGCAACTCATTCCTGTCAGGTCTAAAATACCTTTTGGGAAAGCTTTTTCCTTTTCCACTCTTCTATGACATCTATGGATGTCAAGTCTCATCCCCATCCCACTGTAGTGCTACTAATTACTTCTTCTTTCAATTGTGGCGTGTAAAAATTCTTCTGTCTTTTCTTTCCTGTGGTCAGGATGGTGTGAAATCACACCACATTAACAGGGCATCAAAGTGCATGGGTGGGGCACAAAGGAAGCCAACCTGTTGTAAGGTAGTTAAGCACTGACAAAAAGTCCAAGTGGGGCTGGGGTCACACACTATCAATTGAAGGAGTTACCTGGCAGCTCAAAGGAGCTGGTGGTAAAAATAATCCTGTGGACAATCTTTCTAGAAAACACAGCACTGTAAAAATGTGCATTTAACTGAGTCCCCAAAGGGTGAAATTATAAGAAAAAAACAGCTGCAAAGGTTTATATTAATCTTTGATGTACTTTCTTATTGCAACATGTGGAATATGTAAAAGCTTTCTTAAGAAAGAATGTTCTTTGATGTTTGATCTTTGTATACTTTCAAGCCTAATCAACAAGAAGGGAGATTTAATCTGTGAAACAGATAGCAGCTAACAAGCAAACTCTAAATGATGCCCATGTATCAGAAAAATAAATCCTTGTTTAAGTTTAGGGCTTGACATCCTTCAATGATCTCAGATCTAGGGGGAGGTTTAAAAAAGGCTTGGGTAGAAAGGATGTTCACTGATGTTGGACACAAAGAATGCAGAATTTATGTGACATCTGGTAGAACTCCCAAGATAAGGGAGAAACTAATAAAGCCAGCTCAGCAACTGTGCTGAAATTAGCTCTGACTGGGTAAAAGGTAATTCCTGCAGGGGAATCTGTGACCAGCAGCTCACAGAACACCAACAAAAGAAGCCCACTAACTCAAAAGAAAAGAAAGACTGAGCATACAGATTAATTAGCATGGGAAGGAAGAGAATTGTTAACCAGTAGAAGATAGGATAATAATTAATAAGAACTATGTAACAAATATGTAACATTGTGGCAAATGGACACTAATTTCTTTGTTTGCTGAAACGTATAAATAGTAAAAAGATTAATAATTGGGGTGCTTGATTTGTGAAATTCTACCAGGCATCCAGGCTTGTGCAACCTTGAAATAAACAATCAATGCCTCTCTAGAGTGTGTAGTTATTGGCCTGTTGCACACCAGGTAATGAATCAGTTTTTTGCAGACAACAGTTTATTAGTCTGTCATCACTGAGTCACTATACTTGTCTGCATCTCCAACACTGACTTTTTCTTGCCCCTTAAAAAAAAAAAAAAAATTCATATAAATGGTTTTCAGTATATGGTACCACTTACATTACTGAAATTAAAATTCTAGGTAAAGTCTTTCAGCATTTTGTAACTTTAGGGATCACAAGACCATTAATCCACACATCATTTACTGTCTGATATAAGATGAATTCTTACTGATTAGGGGAATGAACAGGAACTGTTTGTTAGTGTTTATCACCCATTAAAGAATCTTAGCATCTGCTAATAGCAATTTTGATTTTTCTGAGAATTACCTGTGCACAATCTTCATCAGTGTCCCTTTGATTAGGAGCTCTGGTGTTACACAGGTTTTTTCCATCTGCTCTTTCTAAGGTCACGTGAACACTTCCTAATTTTCACACTCTTTCAGTTCTGGTTGATGGCAAAGCAAGAGCTGGAGATATGCTCATGAGAATATGTTTACATGGTGTGTCAAAAAAAATCACTTATCTTTAGATTAGCGTATTCCTTTTGCTGAGCCTGGTGTATGCTCACCTTTTCAGAAAGGAGAATATCCTTGTGAGGAGCGTCTGGTGTTGTTGAGTGGTAGTGGCTTCATTCATCAGCTAAGCAGAACTCTGCAAGATCAGGCAAGAGATCACAAGAGAAGTTCTTTTACTGAAAATGCTGTGGTTCCCAAGTAGCAATCATTAGCAGTGGTTAGGTTTTACACCTAAGGACAGGGAGTTAAGAGGTAGTTTTCTGGAAAGAAGGTTTTGTGGTTATTTTATGACTTTCAAAAATGAGAGCTGATTAGTGTATCTTTCCATGGACACCGTAACAATAGCACTTTGCTCATCTTTAGGAATGGGGAGGTTTTATTGAACTTTAAACTTTGCTGAGTCATGCCAGCTTTTGCTTTCTTTTTTTTTTTTTTTTTTTTTCTCTACAAAAATCAATTAGAATATTTTAAAAATCTGTTTTTTTCAAGTTTGTCTTTGAAGCTCAGGTTTTATAAAAAATTGTGTTTTCTATACGGCCAGAAACAAGGTTTTCCATAAAGCCTTAAGGAGGTTCTTTTTAGCCCAGAAGCCTGTGAGAAAAAAAAAAAATCAACATTGTGAAACATAGTGTTTAAAAGTCAGTTGCCAAGGTAGCCTTAGTTCAAGCCCTTTGAGGTTAGGCATTATGCTACCAGCTTTAATTACATTGTTGCATCCATTTTTTGCTATTTAAAATTGCATCTACTGTTGTGTAATGTTAATAAATCCTCCAGTGTTTGATTTTTTTGTTAATGGTCCCCTATCCTCCAAGTCTGGCTGCTCTACATCCCAGGAATTCTCTTTAGACCTCCACCTTGATTGATGGGCCATTAAGCTCCCTCTGAGCTTGACAGAGACAGTGTTCCTTGGAAATTCTGTTGCCTTACCAACTGCTGTTGTACAACGCCTTGGAATGTTATTTAAGTGTACTATTTGCCTGGATGAAACAATATGATATTTATTGGACTTCTGAGGAAAAGTCCAACCCAGGTTATTCCAGGAGGAAGACTGACAGGCAACTACATATAACCCTAAGCAGCAGTCCTGGATGAAGCTCTTTGAGCTCTGCTGGGCCACAGTAGCTTCCCCAGCATCTCCCTCCCATTACAGCACCTCTTGGAACTTAGCAACTTCACAATTTACAACACTTGGGCCACCAAAACCTGGCATTAGGGTCTGGACTGATACTCCCCTCCTCAAAGCTCAACTTTCACCTGTTGAGAGGTGCAAAGGCACCCAACATGTGTATTTCACTGAACTTGAGGGGAATTTTTAACAAGTATATATCTCTGTACATACTTCTTTGTGCTTGTAAGTGTGCATGGATTGATTTAAATATGATTTTCCTTTGTATGTTTCATTCATATAGTAAGTAATATAGTGGACCTTACATTTATGAAGTTATGCTTTTGGTAATTTATATTAAACTTTTTTTTTTTTTTAAGAACTTTGATGGTGATTCTTTAAGTGACATAAATAATGCATTCATGACATATGTGGAGAAAGCTGGAAAAGTGGGGGCATAATTTCTTGGGATTTTTTAAAAGGAGGCCACCTATTAAACTAAATAATGGTCAGATTTGCTGACCACTTTTCACATGGGTCTTTGGCAGAGATAAGGAGTCCTGACACTTTTCTCATTATTTGAATTAAAGGAGTAATAGATAGAGGTGGTGGTTGAACCCAAGTGACTTAAGTTTCCTAAAGCACTGAACAACAAAACCACAGACATGTAATGCAGCTTGAGCTACTGGCCTCTCTTCCTCCATGACATACAGCACTCTCATTTTCCTCTCCATTTCCAGTCTGAGAGGCTGAGTATTAAATGCGAAGATGCTCAAAGAAGATTCAAAATCCCATGCCTATAGTAGTGTATTATTTTTAGTTTGTTCTGCCAATGAACACAGGCTTTGTCCTCTCAGCAACTGTTCATCTGCTTTTAAGATGGATGAGAACTGCAACCAGCCTTTTTCCCTCATTCCCTCTCAGTACTCTTTGCAGGATACTGTCTTGGACCTCCCTTATGAGGAGCTAAGCGCTCACACTTTTCAGGAGCTGCTCAACTTCTCAGCAGACACAGACCATGTTGCAAGTGACAAAGTATTTTTCTAATGAAAATAATATGTTGGAGGAGAAAATAAATTACTACTTAAAAAAAGGTCTTTAAGATTGTTGTTAGAGAAACACAGACATTAGAAACGAGGAAAAATAAAAACATATTTTTAAAATCAAAATCTCATGAAAAAAGATCTTTGTGTTTGAGGGGGTGGAATACAGACTCCAGTTTCACCAGCTCTAATTAAAACCATAAACTTCTGTTATGATCTGATTTAAAAAAAAAAAAAATCCAGAATCCTTATGGAAGTCATTATTCAACCTCCTGGTTCACCACTGAAAGAGAGAAGAAAGCTCCAGTGTTACAAGTTGCTCTGCATGGGCAAACTCCTTTACCTTACATGATTCCCACTAATATTACGAATTAGTAGGGTAATGTTGTTGTCCCAGATGTGAACTTGTTACCTGATGCACTGCACCAATTCACACACTGAGGTGAGGTATTTCTATCTTTTATTCTAAATTTCATTCTAAATAGGGACCATGGTGGAAACTCATGAAATGCTAGCTCATGGATCATCAAAACTTTACACTATTCATACATTTTAACAGTGTATAAATCAGCATTTCTTAGTTACAATTACATAAGTTTTTCATTTTTTAATACCCAAACCTCTATTTATTAGTTATCTCTTGTTTCCTATGCTTCTTACTCTGTAGGTTCTTCCCTTCATTTGAATCTGGGGTCTGTTTTGAATAGGTGGACACTAAGCCAGTGGCTACAATGGCTCGCTACTAAACCTTCACTCAGTTACTGCTCAGTTCTACTGGCTTCTCCTGCTGGCTCTCATCCAGACATGCCATTCACCTTGGGATTGCCATCAATTTTCCTTAAAACAAAAGATTAGCCAAGCATACAACATTCACAGTGCAATTGCTTAAACATAACTGTCTAGGTATAGCTATTGTTTAACAAATAAAAGTTTGATTCAAATTTTAAGGTGCTTAAATCTTATCAGGCTTGATATCAAGGTCTTAAAGGGACATAACTGGCAGCTTTGGGGAGCATCAGTGCTTAGTTTGGTCTCTCCTTCTTAGTTTCATCAACATAGATATATTGGCAGGATGATGGCAACAGCACTAGAATGGGTTGATGAGTGAAGCAGATGGAAGAGCTTTGCCTGGCTCAGCACCTGCAATGTGCTGCTGTAGTGATCTTCTCCTCACATCACTCTGACACTGCAACATGGCTCTGAGGGCTTTACCACACATTCAGGGAGGTGAGAAGTGCTGGCTCTGCTCCCCAAAACTGTGCTTCAGCACAGAAGAGTCCTGGGTCTGTATCAGCCCTTCTGCCATCCCCATCCAAGGTGCATGTGCCCATCCTACTGCAGTGATTTGCAGCATGAAGGCCTCAAATATAGACAGTGTCAAAATATGAGTGCCTGCATAGATTTCCCACCATTTGTAAAAGGGTGCCTGCATATAATCAATAAGAATCTAGCCCTTTGAACTTCACAACTGTGTAGGTAAGAGATGTACTATGAAAAGGACCTTTATAACTTTAATAATCTCTCCTTTAGCCTTCTCTTTTTTGAAAATATGTAGGCAGACATTGCTGCAGGAAAGAGAGACCAAGAGCAAAAGATGTTCAGTGAAAAAGGTTTCATTTTCTTGTCTTTCTGTCCATGAAAGAGTTCATTGTTCCGCCTCCACAGTTCATTGCTGGTTTTAAAGAAAGGAGCAAATTACTGAGTGACAGCAGAGGAAAAGAATGGCATTGAACTGGAATGAACAGAGATTTCATCATGACAAAACATAAGAAATCAGTTGATTTGTGTTTGATGGCTGATGTTATATTTTAATATTCCAGTTGTGGCTGTGCTGTCTGTGATGCCTTTTGGAACTGTTTGTACTTTGATTTAATAGAGAATTAAAGCTTTTAAATGATTAACTAAGCCCCTGGGGGAAGAGCTACTTGTCAGCTGTGATTACATTTAATTAGTGAATTTTGCCATTTTGCCCCTTAATCTCACCTCACAGAGCTCTATCAAGTCTCTTTGGAATTCCATATTCCCTTTTGGTTTTCTGGGTTCTGAGTTACACAATACTACCATGTTCTTGATGTGAAGTTTTGTAGCAATCCTTGTTGACACAGAACAAGATATGAACCCAGCCAATATTAAAAAAAAAAAAAAAATCATGTTACATGAACAGGTCATACCAAAATGGGCAATACAATAAAGAAAAATTTACTTTGTGTGTGAGTGTTAATTGTATCTGGGACTTTTTTTATGTTGAATTAAGTTAGCAGTAACCCAAGCTGCATTGATACAGAGATCTGCATTCGGCAGTGTATCCCTCTGGTTTAACAGGATTGCCAGCAGCTGTTTTGCTGGGGTCTTTCGTGCTTGGCTGTGCTATCAAAAAGTCTGAATGATGAGGATCAGAAAATTCACAATCAAAGTGCACCAGAGATTTCCTGAAACACTCCTGCTGAACATTACACAATATCTGCAAACGTGTTTGACAACCTATGTGAGTACAATGAAAGGGAGGGAAGAGGCTTGTTTTTGGAGGAATTACTCATGGAGAACAACCAGCAGACCAAGCAGACAAAACCTAGGAATCACTGAAGAAGAGAAACTGGTATATTCAGGGAACTGGAAAGGTACTGCAGAACCAGATCTTATGTTTAAATGAACTAACAAAGCATGCTTTCATGCTGCTCTTCTACTCTTCCACTTCGGTGTCTGACTGCCTGTACATTAACCTGAAGTCACATCAGCAGCAGGCCATGAAACCCTGTGCTTGAGGAACAGCTGCCCTTAAGAATCTGTGACTCAGAGACTCTGATAATGCTGCCTCAAAGGGAAGAATAAATCAGGGCTGCATACAGACAGTCTTCGTGGAGCTGGGCACTGGGAAGCATCCAGCTGGTGAGGTATTTTCTGCTGCTCTGCAAGGGATCCGTACAAGGGCTGGTGCTGCTGGGCAGAGAATTTCCTTTAGACAGGAATGAATTATTCTGCTTCCTCCCAGGAGCATGCCTTGAAGTGTCATAACCTTTCAGCTAGTGATTCCTTTTGTAGTGAAAACAGTGACCCATGGAAGCTGAGTTACTTTGATTCTTTTGGAGATGAAGGTGGTGCTTTATTAACTCCTTCAGCCTCTGAAGTTCCCAAGGGGGTTCCAAGAGGTAAGAAACCTTGAATCCAAAGATTAAGATTTTCAAACTAAAATCTTCCTGACACTACAAAGCTCTCACTGTTTGTACATCATGTAAGCAGTTGCAATTAAAGAAAGAGAGAGCTATTGTCTGTGCAATTTTCTTATTTTGCCCATTAAACCAAAAGCCTGAAAGAGCTGGAAAATACATTTTACTAAGCATGAGGAGAAATTCCATGGTGAATAATTTCTCTTTCTTTGAGCCAATGTGCCATAATGGTTTAATAAAAGGCATGTAACTTCAATAAGGAACACTGAAGGTGAAGCAAAGTGTGTTCTCAGGAGTCCTCGGCTACTGGTTGTCCATGAACTAGGACACCTGACCCAATGTACCAGTCAAAAGTCTCTTTTGCCAAATGGATGTCTTCATGTCTGTGTGAGATGTCCCTAATATCCCCAGAAATTCTCCTTTAGGAAATGGCACCTTCTAGTGTACTGAGACTTGCCTGGAAAGTTGATGTCTTTCGCTTTCTGCAATGCATCCTGTACTGCTTTAGACAATACTGGGGCCAGTGCTCCAGAATTGGATTCTGGGGTTGATATTACACAGGAAGGATCACTTTTTCCCAGAAACATGCTCTGTGGTTCTCCTGCATCTATTTTGGTGACTTAGTTCCTGATGTTATCAAATCTTCATCAGCTGTTGTAGATGGAAGAAGAGGAAGATTCAGAAGACAAGAAAATACAGAGTGACATCCATAAAGCTGGTCAGTAGGTGTCTTGAGGACTGCTTGGGGGAAAACAGTGGCAATAACTGTAATTCAAGATATGTGCTCATCTTTGTCATAAGATTTCTGCTTGTCAGGCTGCCAGCACTGTATTAATTAGTACCTCTAGGCACCAATCATGAACATTAAGAACTAGGTGTTTTATGTGTTTGCAGAAGCTCTCCTACATGTATGTCCCTGTTGCTGAAACTCACAATCTTTGTCTTCTGCAGCCATGCATTGCTCTCTTCTCCCTGATGATGTCTCTTTACTGCTCCCAGAACCACAATGTGCTAAACGAAAATATTCTGTGTTGTCCTTGCTGAAGCAGGCACCCAGACTTCTCTTTCCTTGGTTTCATGCTTGCTCTCTTTTTTGTGAAGTTGCAGAGGACCCAGAGGGACCTGTGACTTCCCATGCATACCCAATCTGCTCAGCAGCATGGCAGGATGAAAATCAGAAAGCTCTGTGTAAGCTCTTGTCAGCAATAACACAAACATCTCTCTGTTGCCAACCCTGTGTTCAACACAAATCCAAAACAGCCCCATGCCAGCCACTGTGAAGAAAATTGGTTCTATCCCAGCCAAAACCAGTGGAAGCCCCTGAAACTGCCATCACAGCTGCTGATTACCATAATGCTTGGCTTGCAGCCAGCTTGCAGTGACCACTGTACACACACCATGTGGATAGTGCATCTGCCTGACTGTCAGACAAGTATGGGTTGCCTTTCTGGTGACAACCCACACTTGGTTGTGACTCTCCACTGACACTGGCTGTTTGAAGGAGTTGCAGTAAGATGTCAAGAGAACATCACAGAATATTTCTTGTGTGATCCTGAGGTGGGGCATTGCATTTTTTAATTGCTCCATGGCCTGCATCCAAATACTAGGAAAATGCCACTGGGAATGGAGGTCAACACAATCATAAACAAGTGAAATCATTAGTGGAAACCTTTGTCTGAAAGTAGCAGCTCACTACAAAGTGAAAGCTGTTGGAGTACTGCCACTGTGTGCCTGCTCAGATGGTATGCTTACCATGAAGTACATAATCTTGACGTAACTCAAAGAGAGCAGAAAAGTTCTAAGTAATTTTCTGTGTTCAGTTGGCTTGTGTTGGTGTCACTGAAATAAATGGAGTGGCACAAGTGAGATGTACATATTCATTGCAACTGCTCTAGACTGCTTTTTGGAGAATTGGTTATCTTATTTGATATGATCCCTAAACTAGAATAATTCTGACCATGACACTAGTATTTAGCTTCTCTTTAAAAAATGTTATATAGGCTTTCATCAGTCTGGGTGCAGTCCTCCCTTTTTGCAACAAAACTCCACTTACAATCTGAAAGCCCTTAAACTTTATGAAAATATCTCAGAAAAAAAAATAGTTACCAGTCCTAGAATAATTATAAGTTGTGTTGACTTTCCAGTTCTGTTCCAAGTTATGGCCTTGGAAGAGTTACAAGATTTGTATATTGTCATAAAATGCCACAGATCAGAGTTAGAGCCATGTCAGGTTATGGAAGTTGAGCTGCCAGGCTGGCTGAACACCACTGCTGTACTCAGAGATTCTACTAGGTCAGCAGACTGCCAATTTCTTGAACACTAATTCAAAAAGTCTGTAAGCAATTAGCTGGAAAATGCGTGATATTTATCTCACTGTTTCATTATTGCTTCACAAGTGTCACAATTCTTTTTCTTCATCAGTGGTGGTGGGCTGACCCTGACTGGATGCCAGGCACCCACCAAAGCAGCTCTCTCACTCCCCTCTGCAGGTGGACAGGGGAGAGATAATATTACAAAGAATTCATGAGTTGAGATAAGAACTGAGACAGATCAATCACCAAATACCATCATGGGCAAAACAGACTAAAGTAGAGATACTAACTGAATTTATTACTAACAAAATCAGAGCAGGATAACGAGAAGTAAAACAGACCTTAAAAACACCTTCCCCACCCCCTCTCCTTCCCAGCTCGACTGACTACCACAGCAGTGCAGGGAGACAGGGAATGGGGGTTATGGTCAGTACATCACAGGTTGGCTCTCACTGCTCAGGACAAGGAGTTCTTCCCCTGCTCACCACGGCATCCCTCTCACAGGAGACAGTTCTGCATGAACTTCTCAGACGTGAGTCTGTCCCACAGGCAACAATCCCCTCAAACTGCTGCAGTGTGGGTCAGTCTTCCATAGGGTGCAGTCCTTCAAGGAGAGGCTGCCCCAGTGTGGGCTCCTCTCCCCACCGGCCTCCCATGGAGTCACAGCCTCCTTCCAGGCATCTCCTGCTCTGGTATGGGGCTCCTCTGTGCCTGGACCATCTCTTCCCCCTCCTACCCCACTGACCCTTGTGTCTGCAGGGCTATTCCCATCACATGTTCTCACCCCACTCTTCTCTGGCCATGATTACAACTGTGCAATGATTTTTTTGTAATTTGTAATTTCCAATTGGCCCAGCCTTGGCCAGCAGCATGTTGGCCTTCAGAGCCGCTTGGCAATGACTCTGCTGGACATGGAGGAAGCTTCTGGAAGCTTCTCACAGAAGCCACCTTGGTAGCCCCATGCTACAAAAGCTTGGCCATGCAAACCCAATACAATTAGTGAAGTGAAGGAAATATTAATTTAAGGGCATGAAAATAAAACCAGACTGCCACTCTGGGCACTGATAGAGACAATGCTGAGATTATAGTGACAGTGGGGGGCAAACTCCTTTCTTCTCCTCACAATTTTCTCATCTTCCATTTCATTGTCCAATTTTCTTTGTAATGAAACCCAAAATTTAATAAAGAGCAGCTATATTTACTCAGTTGGACTATGTGAGATCAAATTACTTTTTATCTTGAAGTTAGCTGCTGCTTATTTATTTGCTCTACAAAGGCCACAATTTTAATACTCTCCCCAACAGCATGAAAGAAGACTGTGTGTGTGCATGTGTGTGTTCAAACTGTCTTTTCTTTGTGTGTGTTGAGTGGATGCCAAGTACATTGTCCTCATTACCAAAATACAGATAAATAAAAATAATGCAATACATGATAATCTGTTTTTCATGCACATGAGGTGTGCAAGCAGGCCTGTTTGGTGCTGCTTAGCAGCCCAGGATTTAAAGATTTACTCTGCAGTGTCTTGACACAAAGCTTTCTGTAAACTAGATTGCAGACCCATGCCTTGTTATTTATAGGTGCAAAATATAAAGACACCTTCTATCTCTGTCATGTAACTACCTGGGTAAGAGGAAGCAGGTGTATGATCTTGCAGTAATGAGTATCTCTATTCATGGAATGGAGAGAAATACAACCATTAGAAACTTGCAATATCTGGTTAATAATCAGCCTTAGCCCTGTATCTGAAAATGGTTGTTCATTTCTTAAAATCTGAACATATTTTCAAAGTTCAGGGCTCTTCACTGTCCTTGCTTGAACTGACAACATGATAAAATAAAACCCTGGGCAATTTTTGTCCTCCAAGGCTCCTTTCTCTGTTTCCTCAGGAACATACAAAAAATGTCATAAGTATAAACAATTAAAGGGGGAGCCTTACCTACCATATCAGCACTGTTTAACTCATGCTAATGGCTGAACATATTTTGCAGCTGTCAGTGCAGATCTTCTGTGACCCTTACCAGTACTCACAGTCCCTTAGGGAACTTTATTTTAAAACAAAAGCAGTACTTAGCACTTGGAAATATGACAAGTGTCTGTAGAACCACAAAATTTCAGGCAGTTTTGCACAAATGTCTATTGAAAAGCAGCAGACCATCCCTCCTGCTTCCACCCAAAATTGCTTTAAAAATTTCTGCCCATAACTCTTCCCTGCTCTTCAACTGGAACACAATATGGTTTTCTCTCTCTTGAGTAAAATTTATGTTAAGAAGGTGTACTCATCAAGTCTGTGTGTCTGATGACTTGGAAAATATTTATATTTACGTTCGGAACATGTTAGAGTCCACTGAGGGAAATACCTAGTGCATACTTTAGTGTACTTGAAAGGAACAAAATAGGAATGTGTTTGGCATATGTCTGGATGTCGTTTACTGTGGTTGAGCAAAGTAAACATAGAAGGTGCTAAGCTATAGGTCTGACAAACATTTTGTTAGAAAATATGCAGCCATAGTGTGTTAATATTAAAGTTCAGAAGAAATGAAGCTTATTTTGCAGGCTGGAATTCCTCTTAAACAAAGTGAACAGGAAAATGTTTGAATCTCATGAAGATTTCCGTACCAATATGTAAGTGGAACAGTTACAGTGTGTAATAAGTACCTTTCTCTCTCTCAAGTACATGTTCAATATATTTTATATTATGTATAATTCAACATAGCAGTTGAAAAATTTACAGTAATACAGTAATATTTTAAGGTATCTTGAGCATTCCAACACTTTCTCCCCAGGTCCTTGAATTGCTTTTCTGAAGAATTTTAAAATTTTGGGTTGTTGGTCATTCAAAAGAAAAAAAAAAAAAAGTGAAAATTCTTCATAAAACTGCCATTGCTCAGTACTAGTGATGATTGCTTTATTTACAGAGCTCTGGTGGCAAAACCAGTTCAGATAAAACACTTCAGAGAAAGTGGAAGAAACTGATTTGAGACAGCTAAAAACTAAAAAAAATATAGCTTGGTTGGTCAGAGCATGGTGCTAGGAATGCCAGGGTTGTGGGTTTGATCCCTGTACAGACCATTCACTGAAGAATTGTATGTGATAATCCTTGTGGGTTCCTTCCAACTCAGAATATTCTGTGATTCTGTAATATATTGTTCTTGAGATTCGCAATAAAAATTGCTTTCATACATACAGTGAATTTATTGATAGAGGATAGCTTAAGACTGGACAAACAAAACTGGCTTTCCTCTCTTCTATTTTTCTGATTCTGTGAAATCATACCATGTGCTGTTAAGCTATTAAAATAAGCTTTGAGTACTCACCTTCAATATCCAGCTCTACATTCAGTAATAGCAAAATGTGGGGCATTCCTCAGGCTCAGACTGCTCCCTGGCACTGGTGGGTGTACTGTGACCTGACACTGCTGGAAAATTTTTGGTCCTGATTATGAGCCTCCCCCCAAGGCCACCAGGTAATTTAGAAGGTAACTGCATAAACAAAAATTTTACTTACGGGTAAAGCAAGACTCCTGGTGTAGACTTCTATGTGATTTAGGAATGCAGAATAGAACTGTAGTTTTGAACATGGACCATTTCAGTCCATATTATTTTAACCTGTGCTGATGGCAACAAACAGTATTTTTCTGGCTCCCCAGAGCCCACCAGAGGATTGGGAAGAAAGAATTAAGTCACAGGATGGAATGAGGGTCTGCAGGAGTGTGCGGAGTTGGTTGGCACTTGTACATCTGCACCTTCACTTCAAAACAGAGAAGCCATTGTCACCCCACAGTAATCTGCATGACATCTCATGGTATCAGGAGTCTAATCAGAGCTGCCTAATGGCTGAAATACTCGTGAGGGTCAGCTGAGCATGCAGTCCCCTTGGAGGGGACACTGTGTGACATGGCTTGGGTCCTATTTACCTGGATGGCTAAGTTGCAGGTCAGCCCACTATCAACATCTTGTTGGCTACTGCCACAAGAATGCTACTAGGGAGGTAGTGCTGTGCCTTTTGAGGCAAAAGACAGCAGAGATAAGTGTGCTATAGTAATTTGTTTTCTCCTGTGCAATGTCTTTCACTCATGTCCAGAAATTCTGGTCTGTTAATACTCAGAAAATGTGCAGGTTTTGAGCAGTGTTTTCTTTCTCAGCAGATCCAAGGTTCCTTCTTTGCAAAATAACCTGGCAATGACAGGGTGTTTAAATGGATAAATAGCAGGAAAGAAAGTAGGCAAAGCAATCAGTGTCTCTAAGAAGGTGATGATTCATGTTCCACCCTTCAGTCAAGCTGCCACCTTTTCAGGCTATCACCTTTTTGATATAAACTTCACTCTTAGTCTTCTGTAAGTCCCAATGTTCCTGTATTATCTCTTCTGTTAATCTTGAAGCAAATACATGTGACAAAATATTCCAGCTGTCCAGGCTGAACTGGTCTGGATGTTAGTAATTCAAAATTATGATCTTGTCATTAAATTGATCTGGATAAAGGTAAAAATAATTGCATGAGGAAATTTTACTGCAAAAAGGACAAAACTTCTCATTAAATTACTAGCTAAGGTCCATGTTATTTCCTTTTCTACAAGAATTAGAGGTTTTTCCTCCCCCTTCTATCTTTCTTCTGTAGAAGGCTGTCCTGCATTTTACAGCCCTGGATATGAGTTATTCCTAAACAGAGTGAAGGGCTTAGTCTTTAGACACAGCTCTGCTTGACAAATGTAGAAGTGAAATTGAGGCTAATTCATTAATAATTTATTTCTCCCTCAACAGATATTTTTAACACAAACTGTGGAAACACTGAAGAATATAGATCAACCTAGAGAATGAGTTGTCCCATTAAGGTTAGTGGGATGATTTGCATGGATAAAGTATACTCATCATACTATAGGCTGTCCTCTGTGGCATGGGTTTTGCAGCTGTGCAGTCTGAAGTCCTGCTCTGAACAGGTACAAGTTAGAATGAAGAAAAGGCAGTACCTCCCCATACTACTACAGCTCTATCCTTTTGGTTTGAAAATTGAACAGAGGGTTTTCAGATTTTTTTAAAAATTTTGTTTTTCCTGACTGTGACTGGGCCTCATGCTTCTGAAAAAGCAAAATGTTAGGCCAGAAAACATGTTTTTCAGCATTGTTTCTACAGTGAAAATAATTTTAAGATTTGAAACATAACCTGTTCAGTAATTTCTTTCCACTTTTAAACTTGGAGTACTTTTTTTGGAATACATGCACAACAAAATTTTGGATTTTCAGAGGTAATTTTTAATGAGTGTAAGTAGTCTATGAGGTTCTAAATATTTTGGAACCTTGTCCAAACCCAAAGCTTTCCTATTGAAAGTCAGAGCAAAGTTGTACTACTTTAAAACAAACTTATTTGCAGCTGACAGAGCTTGTTGTTTGTTTTTCTATAAAAATAGTTGCAGTAAAAGTGATTGAACAAGACTCTAGCCTGATCATGTGTGCCAGTGATCTGAGAGCTGGGGACCCAAAGGCACTGGTCACCTGTTTCCTGGGACGCAGCTCTGGAGCTGGAACACCTCTGCTTCTCACCATGACTTGCCTCAGCCAAGTGCAAGTCATCAGTAGAAGGAAGGAAAATTCTTTTACTGAAATCTGATTCTGGCAGCTCTCAGAATTCAGGAACTGTCTGCCCTGGGAATGGTATCTTTGATTCATCAGCCTCTTGCTTTGCAGGTATAAAATCGAGGGTCTCAAGAGTTTTAGACTGATAATTCATCTGCAGATGCCAACATTTTAAGGAATCTGACTCTTTTTCATATCTATAATGCTGTCAGGAAGAGGAATGTCAACTGATGCTGACCCTGTGAAGATCCTTGGGGCTTCTGCCTTCATTCAGTGCAGAATTCCTCTAAACAGAATGTTTCAGCTGTTTTGAAACAATATTGTAAAGGGTGGCTATTTTCCCTGCAACAGACAATATAAAACCACCATATTAAGCTTTTTCTGTGGTTCCACAAACTGTTAGTGGAAATTAAGTGGAAAGCATTTTTAAAATTGTGAGTGCAATGATCTATATCCAGTTGTAGTTCCTGATTAATGGCAGTGTCAGGAAAGGGATTGTGTCTGGCCTATCACCAGGGTATGGCTGGGGGGGCCAGGGGCATGCTGCATGCAGGGCTTAGGTTTAAGTTAGTAACTGCAGAAGGGGATGACACAGCTATACAGTCAACAAATGTGAATGCAGATGTATGACATCCCTTGGCCTGTATGGGATAAACACCACAAAATACCACTGGAGGAACAGTTGTGGGCTCAGAGAGCTGTCAAAACCATTTATTCTGCAAACCTTGCACAGAAAGCACAGAGGAGAAACTCAGAGCTCTTCTGGTGTAATGCTGGGCTAAAAATAAGTAAATTGTGGACATGCTTTTTTAGTTTGCTCTAGTTTCTTAGGATGATGAAGCTACTATAACACAGAGTTATTAAAAGCCTCAACTTAATTCATTCACCAAACAATATTTGAACCACCCATTACCCTGAATGACAATATTGTGTACTTAATCCATAGGGGTACTGTGTCAGGGGAGGTTTAGATTGGATATCAGGAAAAGGATTTTCACCCAGAGAGTGACTGGGCACTGGAAGAGGCTCCCTAGGGAAGTGGTGACAGCACCAAGCATGTCTGAGTTCCAGAAGTGTTTGGACAATACTCTCGGGTACATGGTGTGGCTCTTGGGATGTCCTGTGTGGGACGAGGAACTAGTCTTCAGTGATTCTGATGGGTTCCTTCCAGCACAGGATATTCTATGATTCTATTACTTAATTGGCACACACACTTGGACAGCAAGTACTTTCAGTCTGTCTGCAAGCAAAGATGAATAATCAGTATTGCAGTTCTGAGACATTTATAACTGTAAGTTTCGTCCAACACACACCACACACATGCACACAGTGTTATGTTAACCTAGCTGATAATTAGTCAAGACTTGTTTATGTCTTACCATATTCATCCTGTAGCAGCTCATTGAATTATTCTACATTATAGATATTAACCTATTATTCCTCTAATATAATCCCTTGAAATAACAGTAACTAAATTGCAGTCTTGTCATGAATGCTAATTGCAACTGATGTTGTTGAATAACCAGTTTACTGTATGAAACATCTTTTTTTTATAGTTGGCTTTATTGCTTTTGCTGTACTGAGACCCCCACAAATTGATATTTGGATATATTCAAGTGAGATTACATATGAACAGCAGCTCAAACAGAACAATGTCAGCTTGGCATTTCTTCTGGAAAATTTTGGTATTTTCATTTGGAGATAATGACAAGTAAACTTACATACTTAATAGGTGATGGTTACAGCAAGAAATTTGGATCAGCTCTAAAAATGACAAAGTTATTATTTTTCTCCTCTCCTTCCAGAGAGCAATGGGCATCAGGGAAGATTTTTTCCTTCCAATAATGTACATAACTATGATAGTAATGGAAAGGAGGCACTACCATAGTGATAGGTGTGTTTTTGTGAAAGTATGGTTTTGCAGTGACCTTGCTGTGAACTTCACTCACTAGCTATTCTCATTTCAGCTGGCAATTATGTACAGCCTTCATCCTCCTCCTGTTAAAATTTTTGTCATGATTTTGATGATAAGAATAGTCTTTTCACTGTAACAGTGGAAGCAGGGTGTTTTGCCATATTCTGAGCTCAGCAGGAAAAGATCTGCCCCAGGTTGCTAGAAACACATTAATTGAGCTTTTAATTTTAGATAGCTTCTGAGTTCAGTTGTGAAATGGGGCAGACATCACCAAACTGATTTTAAGTGACTTGAGATGCAGCAGGAGTAGGCCATGAGGTGGGCTTAGAGCACTACAGGAGTTTTAATTTGGCGTGTTCATTACAGCTTGGCTTTAGGACCGGAATTTGAGAAGTTTAATAACGCATTGAAATAGTTTTCTCTTTGTTCTCACTTCTAGTACTTCCCTCCTTAAAATTTATGATGAAAACATGTTGGAATATAGATAATATCTGCAGATGAGTAAATCTCATTGATGAAACATGTGAATATCCACCATTCAGAAGCTGACTGGAAAAAGAATCATAAAATAATAAGATCCTACTAATTTAGAGATTGTTTAAAGCTTTCATTCTAGGAGGTGCTTTTTGTTTTGACTTGGGTTTTCTTCCACATTTATTCAGGGTTTCACTGGTGCCCAGTGCCATTTTTTTCTGCAGCTTTTGCCAAAATATGTATTTCCAGCAACTAAGTGTCAAGGTTGTAAAATGACATGGGCAGAGAAGGGAAACAAGACGGAAAAGAGATGCTGAGAACAATCAATGAGAAATTCCAAAGCAGCTTGTCCCACCTTCATTTTCTTTATTCGTCCTGGGCTGTACCGAACATGGGGTGTGTCAAAAAGGTGGATATGCATGCTGTTTTTCAGGACCATTCCCACCTGTCATGGGGGAATGTATTTCTCAGGGGTTAGGGGCTTTTTTGTTTGATCCTCCCCATGCCGGCCCTCAGTGCAGAGGTGTGGGAGACCAGGTTGCTTTCTGTTAGTAACTAGGGAGTAACCTTCACCTTTTGCATCTGCCTCCAGCTCCAAGATACTTAACCAACAGAAATGTGCCCTGGGTTCACAGGGTTCAAATAAACAAGTTTCAGCTCATGCACATCATGTTAGTCAGCTATCTTGAGGGAAGTTATTTACAGCTAGTTCTGCCTACCTTTTGACCTCACTAGCTTTCTGCCCCCCTTCCCCAAATTCTTGATTAATTTCCAAGGTATGACTAATGCATTTCTCTAAATGCTTTGGGCTTCACACCCCAGCTCTTTTACTTCAATTACTTGTTTCGTCATATTCCTGTTTACTAATGTTTCAGTCAACAGGATTTGCTTGCTCCCTGAGGGAAACACAGGAGTAATAATGCCTAAAATTATTCCTAATCAAGTTCCAACTACTACATGATGAGAAAGATGAGAGATTTATTATTGTTAATATAATCTTGTGGGACATCAAATGTATTTTGGTAATGGGCATCAAGATAAGCACCCACGTACTTAACAGAGAAGGAGATTAAAGGATGGTGATATTAAGGTTTAAAGTGGAAGACTGTACCCTTCTGCCAGCAAGTGTAAATCAGTTGAGAGAAGAGTTGCAAATATTTTCTGTTGTTTGATTTAAATTTGTCTAGGCTAGCATTTGTACAGGTATTTACCAGTGTTACACCTTCATTAAAAGTTTTATAGTGTAGGAAAAATAAAGTTAAGTTAATCAGTTCTAGCACAGATTTAAATACCGTTGGTTTCTACATGGTCAGCTGGTGGTAGGCAGTGCAGGAAAGCTACCCCAAGGAGACACAGTAGAGAAGTTGCAAATACTGGAAAATGACCATCTGTGTGTCTCACATCCGTGTCCAACAGAAAGGGGAGGTTGGGGTCTGGCAGGGATTGATAGCTGGCAGGAGGTCATTGGGGAAGTGCAAAGGAGCCCTGGAACTCCCTTTAAGCATTGGAGAGGTTCCTATGGGTATGGGGTGATGAGTATGACTATGACTGATCTAAGCAGGAATTCAATATCAGGGACTGGAGGGGTCACTGGGACTTTATGTTCTTCTGTGTCTACTCTCTTGCACTCGGCTGAGGTTGGACTCTTTCTCCGTCCAACATGTGCATGACTATTTATTCTCTTTCTGCTCTGTGTCACCACAAAAGACATTGAGATCCTGCTGAGTTGTTCCCAGAGACCTGATCATTAGCAGGATTGCGTGGAGGTCTACGACGCCATGATCAAGATATTGTGCTCACAATATGTGGAAAACTTAATTAACTTCAACACAAGACTAATGTGATGAAGTCCCCTATTTATCTGAAAAAGCAAGTGGGCACGGTGGACTAAGAGGACTTCTGTGTAGTTTCTTTTTAATATCTTAATATAGGTAGATGTAATACTCCATGAAGGATCCTATGGACATGGGAGAGAAAGTGACTTGGTTTGGAACCTCAGCAGGAAGGTGGAATAGGACTCATGCAGTCTTGTGCAACCAGGCTGATGATAACAATATGGGCAGTTATCTGGGAAGGTCCTAAACCTTTGTGGAAATTCCAGTCACATAAACTGGTTTTGTGTGAGAGCTGTTCTCACAGTTTTTTAAGTCCTAACCTGTTTTAAAGACTAGATAATTAAGAAAATGCACAGTTTTTCTCTTGTTTTCTCTTGTCAACATCCAAAAATCAAAAAGCAGTTATACTGACAGTATTTACCATTCCACTTACTGCAGCTGCTGCTTTATCATTTCTTGTTCCAAGATATAAGCAAATGAATTCCTTTCAATTTTTACATTGCAGTTGACAAGAACTAATCAGCCAAGTTTTTAGTTTTCGCTTTGCAGATATTGTAGAGCTGATAAGTAAACACTGATAAAGTGAAGTTTCAGCTGCTTTCTCCAAAACATACTGAAAGCCAGTGTTCACAAAACAGGAACTGTAATGAAGTTTCAGCCACATCTAACCTAGTTTGAATCTTAGATGCTGATAGCAGTGTTATGTCACCTTTTGGAAAAAAAGGTATCTTGCTTGATATTAATTAGCTGACATTCCATATTTGAAAGTTATGTCCCAGATATTTTAAAGTCTGTCTGATGCTTTTGATATTCCTCTGATTTAGATTGATATGGAAATAGTCGTTTTTGTAGCATTTTCATTGTCAGGGGAAAGAATTTTGATGCATTTTCATGTGTTTCAATTGGCATTTAAAATATCATCTTTTAAAAATACTTATTTCATTAAATTGCACGTTTAACAGCAAAGGAAGTATATATTTTGGCATGTAATGTTCTAAAGTAACACTAGTACGTGCTGCTTCAGGTCTGTATGGTACTTGATAAAAAAGAAATTGTTTAGGGAGATCTTTCTCTTCTATTCCCAAGCATTTATTTAAAACAAACAAAAAAACCCTCAAAAAACCAAACCCCAAATAGAACCCCCCCCCCCGCCCCCCCCCCCAAACCTCCCCCCCCAAACCAAAACTCGAACAAAAGAAAAGTTGATCATTTACAGTGACAAGGATAAGATGTACCCAGCTTGGACTCGATGTGTTCATTATTTAGAGTCCTTATGCAGCGCAATCTTCCTCTAATTATCACATATTTGTGCACAGAAAGATGAAGTTTGCCTCATGCAAACTGTTCCAAAATTCCATCAAATTTGAGTATGGACAATTTAGGGTCAAAAAGTGAGTAATCTTTTGCTGAGAAGTTGAGACAAAATTCACCAGTATGTGTATGAGGACTGGGTGAACAGGTAGACAGGGACTTCTTTACTGGATTTCCACTCTATCCCTTCTGTATTTTCCAATTACTGTTAAACTGTGTGAGCAGCTCAGAAAAATAAAAATAAAAAAAGTTATAAATGACATGATAAGAGGCACTGGGGGAATACTATAGTCTGCTCCAGAGCTACTGGCTGCTAGGAGTCCAGCTTGACCTGTTAAGCATGTAGGGCCATTTGAGTCCAGCAGACACGAGCTGCTGAGCTGGCAGGAGCAGGGCACACAAGCAGGAAAAAGACTCATGTTTTTGTTAGGAGCAGATTTCTAGGAAGACACTCAGCTGGTGAAGAGCACTTGCTGGATTTCTTATGAAGGCTGACAAGGTTTTAGAGGGGTGGTAAGGTGCTGCAGTACCAAAAGGGGCCCTGCTGGGAGAAAGCTGGAGAGAGACTTTTACAAGGGCGTGTAGTGATAGGACAAGGATAATGGTTTTAAACTGAAAGAGAGCAGATTTAGATTAGATATTAGGAAGAAATTCTTTATTGTGAGGGTGATGAGACACTGGCACAGGTTGCCCAGAGATGTAGATGCCCCATCCCTGGAAATGTTCAAGGCCAGGCTGGATCAGGCTTTGAGAAACCTGGACAAGTAGGTGTCCCTGACCATGGCAGAAGAGTTGGGATTAGATGATCTTTAATGTCCCTTCCAATTAAAGTAATACTATGATTCTACTGACTCTGATTTACTCAGACACATGAAAAGGCTGCTCTTCAATGAATTTTTCTTTAAAAGAGAATCCCTGTAGAAGAATAACACCAAGTGAGAGAATGAGGAATTGGGATGTTACTGACTCTTATTAGCCTGGGCTGCTCACAGCAAGGATGATCCAAGCCACTGAATACAACAAAACTTTTCTGTTCAAAGTAAATTGAGTGCTCTCAACACCTTCCTAAACCAAAGCTAAAGTTCTTCAGTTAAGTTACTTCTGACAGGCTGTTTCAGCTAAAGAAGTACAGTTAGTAGCTGTTTCTTGGATCCTATTTGTAAATAAAACTATATAAAATTAAAAAGGAACTATTAGGGTATGTTCCTATAGAGCTATTGATAGTTCTTAGAAATCTTTCTGTTTGGATACCCTGCACTTAAAAGTGAAGTATTGAAGGGTAGAGTCTTGATACCAAGTGCAGATCGTTATGATATTAAGATATTTACTTGACTGACTGAACTTGCTACAAAATGTAATTTGTCCTTTATGTATTTCCTCTGAATTTTAGTGGGTTGACTGATTAAGACTCAGGTGACCATATAATTGTAAAAATTTTAGGCAATAACATGGCATGATATTTCCTAAGCAATAAATTAAGACTTTTTTTCTTACAGCAGTGACAATGATGTGCAGTGACAATGGCGTGCTAGGTACTCTCCAAACACCCAGAAGAGTCTGTAGTGCAATGGAATAATGTCTAGGAGGAAGACCAAGTGAAAGAGAAGAAGGAAGTAGAAGAAGGAAGTAGAACACTAAAAGCTAATTGCTACTGAAGCAAACAAGATTCTCCACAAGAAAAAAAACAAGATTAACAAAAAACCCTAAAGACCTTGGAAGTTTGTTTGGTGTTGCGGATTAAAAACAAAGTTAAAAGTGTAAATAATAATGGCCTGTAGAGAAATTCATGTGTTCTGGCTGGAGAAGAGCTATCAAAAAAGGTATATGAATGGCTTTGTGAGAAATTGCCAGTCACAGAGAAATGAATGATTGTTTAGCAGAGTGTCATGAGTGACAATGAATGTAGAGAAACACAGAAAACAAAAAAATAGGAAAAAATATGCAAACCCAAACAATCCTGTAATTTTAAGGAGAAACTGGGCAGAGAGCAACAAGACACATTGCAAAGATAAATAGCACATAAAATATAACACATAGAGCATACATGTTCACTTCTTCTGTGCCATGATGCATTTTCATTTTGTAGTCCTATCCCACTAGTACAGTAATAGTGAGAACACTATGCAAGTATGTAAGTATATATATATACTATGCAAGTAATGCGCCACTAAAATTGTTGCCGAATTCCTCCCTGTTTTCAGAGGCAAATCACCTTCAGATATGGTACACAGACATGAGAAGGGGTGGGTGGTACCCTGGGAGGCCCTGGAGAGGCCTTGCAATTAAAAAAGGCAGGAAGTTGTGAAGCCAAATAAACAACTCACTAACCACATCACTGTTTCTATTCTAGATGACTCATCCATATCTTCCCTACCTTTACAAGTGCTCCTTTGCAGACTTCGTCTACAGAGGAAAGATGTTCAAACAACCAGAGACAAGGATCTTAATTTGTTCCAAAGGCTGTTAGAAGTACTTTCTGGATGTCTTCAGCCAACTTTTTTCTCCTTTCATTTTGCATCCTTTCTTACCGCTCTTTGAAAAAAGTCTTGGTTATTTAGAATGGAGTCTGGATGTAGTAGGAACCACTTCAATGTTCAGATGCTTTGATCCTATTTTTTGTGGGCTATATAGCTTCAGGACTAAGGTTTATTTCTGTCCCATTAGTCCTGGCACTTTATTCTGTTGCTGTCATGACTTCCGTGGTGAGTGGGTGCTGGTCAGTGTATGCAGCAGCAGCAGCAGTAACAACAGCACAATTTGGAGCAGTCTGAATTGTGAGAAAGTGTTTTGTGCAGCCTGAAGGGGCTATCATAGAAGAGCTGTCAGAGTAGTAATCTCTTTCTACATGAAAGGAAATGAAAAAATGTCACAAAAACAAATTGAAAAGAGAACAGAAGGTGATGTTGCACGTACTTGAACATCACACAGCAAAACTCGAAGTTTCAAACAAATATAACAGCAACGTTACATTTGTAACCAGTTTTTCAGTGATGAGGGACAGCGGGGGTGTAGGAAAGGCTTTTGCTTTTCAGACATAGCCAGAATAAAGGCAACAATATAGTAGTCTGCCTTCCTCCTATAACTCAAGACAGTCTGAGTAAGACTAAGCACCATGGGAGAGCAGCAGAGGTGTGGAAGTGGAGATCATGTCAATGGGTGAGAGGTGCTGTCTGAAAAATACACTGGAAACCCTTACTGGTGCCTTAGTGAGAGTGGGAGAGGAAGGAGGAATAGGGCCCACTGAGGAATCTTTGCAGGGAATTCACTGCATCTTGCCATGGCAGGCTTGCTTCTACTTATTTCAAAAGTACTGCAGAAAGGGATTCCTGGGTTAACTGACTACATCTATAACTAGCCTCATGTTTATCTTTCTGTTTTTAAGTCATAGATTCTGCCAGAAGTATGAAAATATTACAAATGCCTGCTGAAAGGAATGCTTTTTTAAAAAATAAAACTAGTAAAGTTGTTGGGAGAAGAGAAAATGAGGTGAGGAAAAAAAAGGCTAGTTCTAACTAATTGAATGCTATTAAGATTCTTCTATGTGAAAATATTATGGTTTTGTGCACTCTATTATATTTCTAAGCTGTATATCCTGATGACCAACTCTATTGCTTTTTGGACAAGAAAGGACTGCCAAATCCTCTATTTATTTATTCTGGTTATTAGGGTGCATATTTTTTGAGCTGTGCAAAGAAAAATAGTGTATCACAATTGCTTTCAAGAGTAAATGAAGTTCATCTGCAGCATCCTCAAGGCAGGAATTTTATGGCCTGTGCAGTGCTTGCCCGAAGAAGCCTTGGTAGAGCAGCACTTACTTGTGATGCTATCAAAATTCTTGTTATAATAATCTCTTTTTAGTTTATTGAACCTTTTTTTACCTCTAAAGAACTAAGTGTCTGAGGTACCTTAAAAATATGCCATGCCTGGGGAGGACTTTTTCTTTTCTGCAGGGAATTTGTGTCCAGGGTTCACAGATTTAAGGATCGCAAATTCTTTTTCACCCACAAAATAATGAAAAACAATAACTGATAACATTTTCTAGGTAATGAAAATTTGCCTGACAAATTTGTGATCTCTGGAGGTACCTGCTGTCCTCTAAATTTCAAGATGCTTCTTTAAGGACTTACCTAGTCTATTAAGATCAGAAAGAAGATGATCTCTCTTTCTACCAGTGCTTTCTCTTGGTGTTCTTGGTAGGTAGTATACTTTGGTCAGTAACTGCGGGGGTCCATCATCCCCAAAAGCTCTGCATCATCTAAAAGGGGGTCTTTTGTCCACTTCTGGACATTCCTCTCTTAGCTGAAGAGCCAGCTTTGCTGCCATCAGCCAAGAAAAGTTGTTTTAGTTGAAGGGATCTCATGAGTTGTGAATCATCCACATAAGGAAAAACCAGGTAGATCAACTTGCATTGTCCAGCTGGATAAACCAATTTTGAATGGACAGGAGAGTGGTCCTGAAAAAACAACATTTTCCAGTGTTGTTTATAGCTGGCAGAGAATGGTAACAACCAGCCATCAACCAGAACACCCATTTTCCAGCTAAGCATGTCTCTAGTCCCCTGAATAATTAGCTTGGGATTTTTGTTTTCCCTGATTGATTTGTGAGTCAGGAATACCAAACATAAGTCTTCTGTATTTGAGCTATTCCCATATGATGTGAGTTTTCTGCTGTCTTCCTGACAGTTAATTCATATTTAGTTGCATTTGCCATATCCAGATAAACTGAGAATGAAATTTAAGCTAAAATGCTTAAGTAAGTGGCAATGGATTTGGTTGCCAAAACAATGCTTAGATAAATTAAATACAGGCTAATAATCTATTTCCTTGGAATCTTAGAAGGATGATGGAAAGAGTAATGTAAGAGCTAGAGTCCACATGGAATCAAACATGTATTTTTATCAAGCAACTCCTTATTAAATGGCTATCATACTCAGGACTGGATTTTCAGAGTGTCCAGACAGGTTAAAAAACAGTAGAAGAAATAGGTTCTGTTCCCACACAGCAAGGCCCTTTATATTAACATTGCTCTTGTCAGTGCTACTAAGCAGATGCATTACCCAATAGTCCTGATAATTAGTCTATCATCAGAAGGAGCTGGTGTTGCAAGTATGAATAAAGATGAGTAAGCTAGAGATAACTCATTTAGAACAGGAAGGGCAATGTTGTTGATGACTATCATCACTGCACTTCCAATCCACAGGTAGAAAAATAGTTACAAAACACAAGGACATTTTAACTGCTTCAGAAGATCTTCCTGGATGCCTAACAATAAAAAAACCAATTCATTTACATTGTTACATTTTCTAGGTTACTAGCTATAAGAAGCACCCATTTTCTCTGCAATTGCGCCTGTGGTGTTAGGTTTAATTTCTGATCAGTAGACAGAGACAGTAATTGAGATCAAACCCTCAAATTGTGCAACTATTTTCCTCTTTAAGAAGCTACTAATTGATTTATTGCTTTCCTACTGTGATTCTCACTGTTTTTTTTTATTTAACAGTTTACTTTCCTGAAGAGTAAATACATAATTGATCACCTGGAGTTTATCCCCCCCCGCCATCCTATGTGCGATATTTAGAAGAAGCTTAAACATCTCAACAACTTTACACTGTTTTTTCAACCTAAAAACCCCATCCAGATGATTTTATTATTTTTTTCCCCAGAGCGTCATATTGAAGTCCTTGAGACTATTCAGTTTTGTCACTTGAGGAAACATGTACCCGTTTCCAGAAGATGTGTAGAACACTTTTCAGCTTGTTGACTGGAGCTGATTGCAACTGATGGGGTGTTTTTAAACATTACATTTTAAGTTTTATTCTGCTTTTTTTTTTTTATACCACCTGTTACAGACTCCCAGTGAAAAGAAGAAATATATTATGTAGTTCTTTAGCCACTTTCACATGGCTACATTTGCATAGTGAAAACTTTTCATAACTAGTGTTTGGAAAAGAAGGAAAAAAATGTTTAATGAAAGGTACTTTTTGTGAAGAAACTTAAACTTAAACTTAACAAGCGTTTTATTTAGCATTGGTGCTGTTGCTGAAGGCTGTCACCCCTTGCCTTTATTCTCAACCTATACTTGAATAGCTTTAACTCCACCCTGCTTTGTCACAGGTGAAATCAGTTTCCAAGCCAAATTTGGCTTTATGAAAAGGGTTGGCTCCTTTTAATTACATGCAGTCTCAGTTGTAAAGATACAAACTGGTTGTGAGATCACACAGTGGCTAAGATTAGAGAGCTCATCTGTGACAAAAACTGGAAAAAAGACAGAAAAAAAATTTCACAAGCAAATTATCTTCGTGAGCTGTAACAACTGAAGACCTGAAACAAGGATACTGTGGAGGCTGGGCCCAGGCTGGATATCATGTAGTATAGCTATTCTCATTATGTTAATGAAGACTATTAAAGGTAAATCTTAACAATCTGTAAGTGAAGAGTAAAGTCATATTAATTTTCACTATTTTTCTGAGCAGGCACTTCAGTCAGTATCGTACACCCCTTCTTTCAGGCTGCAGATCAGGATATGGAATACCTGTTAGTTAAGAAAAAGGCTTGTGTGATACAATGGTTGAAACTCAGTATGCAAAGTTATGAGATAGATTTCAGCCTGGACTGAAATGGTCCCTTCCATCCCTGGCTTGACTGCATTTTGGGCAGGATTCACAAAGTGGGGAAACTTGTGAAGGAGTGGTGGGAACCACCAGTGTTTTTATGGACAAACATGAATGAACCTGCTTTGAAGAGGTTTTTTTGGTAGCTAATATCCCACTGATATCAGAAGGTGCAATTTTATCTTGTAATAAATCACTTGCTCTTGTAATTTTTTTTTTTCTGTGATCTGTTTGGACAGTGTTTATCAAATATTTTTGTTTGTTCTTCAAATGGACTTGAATGGACTTGAATGGACTTGACCTCTAGCAGATGAATGTATTTGATGAAAAGAAGATCAACAAGAAATAGGAAGTCTGGAGCTTCCAAACCCAGAAATGAGATAATATTTTGTAAGATGAAAACTTGTAAATATCCAAAAATACAAGAGGTACTAGCAGTTTGAATCCCAGTCTGTCTCCTCATGCAGAAAGGGTGTGAAATGATTGCTTCTCTCACAACAATGTAGCAACTGTAAAACCTGTCTTGTAGTTGAGAACCAATTTGGCAGGTGAGGTGATCCTGTTCTTGAGAGAAAAACTTTCTAAAGGTGCTCTTCTCCAAACCTATATATGGAAGGCATTTCGAATGACTCTTGACAATAGAAGATAGGAAATGTGTTGTGCTTCCTAATTCACAAGAATTCCTTGTGGTTTTATTTGTTGTTCTCTGCTGACTTCAAAGAACATCTACATGTTCCCATATCCAGCATTGCCAACCGCTAAATAATTGTTACAGTATATATATTTTTTTCATTCTAAGTAAGTTTCATTTTTTAAAAGGAGGTAAGTTAAATGTATAGTTTTAGATCCCATTTCATGTGACTGCTTCTTCAATGGTACTATAATGGGGAAGAGATGAGTGTCTTGGTTTAGGGTAAATTTGGGAGGAAACCTCTGAAGGGGGTTCCGCTGGGAGGCAAACCCAAACAGTCCCTCCTCCCAGCCAGTCCAGGAAAAATTTCCTCAGAGAAAAAGTGGAAAAAACTATTAAACTATTTATTTAACAAACAGAATA